>CAOJBJ011390518.1:17500-22500 GCA_948291685.1 Euphorbia celastroides | reverse complement strand
TGAAAATAGAATGGAATGAAAACGATCAAAAATGAATAAAATTAAGGTGAATAAAAAAACTTATTAGATAGCATTGATTCTGATATCTAATAAGTTCTACCTACTATTGGATTTGAACCAATGACTCCTGCCGTATGAAAGCAATACTCTAACCACTGAGTTAAGTAGGTCATTTATCATCCCAAAAAGAAAGATATGGAATCCATCCCATCAATGGATGTGAAATGTAAGATTAATTATATATGGAATCTTATTTATAAGCAATATCGATCAAAGCAATAGGATGTTGCGTCATATAATATTTATCTTGACAACAAATTAGCGACATGATAAAATATGTATCACAAACCCAAGGGCTATAGCTCAGTTAGGTAGAGCACCTCGTTTACACGCGCGCCAATGCTTTTTTTTTCAAAGAAGGCCATCATGTAATCAAAAGACTTATTAATAAGTATAAGTCGATGTCTTACTCTATGACTTTTAGGGAACAATAGCCTGACACAAAAAATTCGGGTAACCTTAGGTATCCTTTTTGACGCCCAATAGAACGCCCATCATTGATTTAAGACCTTGATAAGGTGAATACGCAGTCTATTCAATGCTAGGCATAATGAGTATAAGTACCTCAAAAAATTCTCTTTTCGCCCTATCCTATGAACTTTAAGGTGTATAAAGTTAAGGTGTATAAAGTTTCATATTGGATTCTTTAAGCAGAAGCGGGGCAATGGAGATTCTATTTAACTTAGATTGATTTAAGTCAAAAGCAAACCTACATCAAGATATCCTTCTTTGAAACACTTTGGTAGTGCTCTCGGATCGGAATCAATAAATCCGAGCACATAGAGCCATCTTGTTATCTTTATATCAAGAGAATTATGGTAGACTAACTGATTCTTTCGATCAGTTAATGAATGAGCCCAATGCAAAAAAATGCATGTTGGGTCTTTGAAAAAGTTCGAATCATTTTGATAATAATCAGTTTGAGCTCTTTTACCGAGAAGGTCTACGGTTCGAATCCGTATAGCCCTAAAAAAAGAAAAAAATTCAAATAAAAAAAAATTCTTGTTTTCATTTCTTCATTCTTTTTTTTTCTTTGTTGTTTGTAAATGTTCACTTGGGGGCGATTACTTGGTTCAGCGAAAAAAAGAATTCGCATAAGCTTGCTCACAACAATCATTTAAGACCGAGCATAAAGATGAAACCAAAAAAATAAGATTTTGGTAGGTAAATCCAATTGGTATTTTTTCTAATCTTGGTTAAGCAAACCATAATTTCTCTTCATAGGTCAATCAATTCCATATGAAATTTCTCCTCCCCTCCTGTCCGTAATTAACAAGTTAGTGATACTTTTTTCTTTGTCTTTTGACTACCTATTCAAGCCTAATGAATTTTTCGAGTTAAAAACGTGACACGGATTCGATTAAAAACACATTCCAACCTAATCCAACCAAAAAAAAAAAATCACCTAGTAAGTTATACGAGTTTAAGACTTAAGACGCACTTACTTTATTTATGGACTAGTTCAGAAGTCGAAGTTTGAAAAATGAGAAAATCTTTGAAAACTTTCATTGTTAACATTGTAAAATAAGTTTTTTGGTATACTTGACGTACTTCGTACAGAAACCAAAAAGAGTTCGTTTTGCCGTATTGAATTTTAATCAATATAAACAATAGAAAGACAAAGCAAACAATATACTTCTCATATTTTTATTAATTCGTATTCCTTATTAATTAATATTTAGAATTAATAATAATTAATAATAAATAATACAAATAAAAATAAAGAATATAAAAATAATATATAAATCTTACCTTAATATATATATATTAATTAATATATAGATTAATTAATAATCGAATCAAATTAATAATCTAATCAATTATATAGTAATATAATAAAAATATATTATAATATAGAAAATAATATAAAAAGAATTCATTAGACCAAAGATATTTTTTTTTATATCTTGAAATTAACTCATCTAGTTGATGATAAAATACATGGACGTTCCAGTGGACATTATGCACTTGTTACCCAACAACCCCTTAGAGGAAGGGCTAAGCAAGGTGGACAGCGGGTCGGAGAAATGGAGGTTTGGGCTCTAGAGGGGTTTGGTGTTTCTCATATTTTACAAGAAATGCTTACTTATAAATCTGATCATATTAGAGCGCGCCAAGAAGTGCTTGGTACTATGATCATTGGAGGAACAATACCTAAACCTGAAGATGCTCCAGAATCTTTTCGATTGCTTGTGCGAGAACTACGATCTTTGGCTCTAGAATTGAATCATTTACTTGTATCTGAGAAGAACTTCCAGATTAATAGGAAGGAAGCTTAATCGGAATGAATCAGAATTTTTCTTCTATGATTGATCGGTATAAACATCAACAACTCCGAATTGGATCAGTTTCGCCTCAACAAATAAGTACTTGGGCCAATAAAATCCTACCTAACGGAGAGATTGTTGGAGAGGTGACAAAACCCTACACTTTTCATTACAAAACCAATAAACCTGAAAAAGATGGATTATTTTGTGAAAGAATTTTTGGACCTATAAAAAGTGGAATTTGTGCTTGTGGAAATTTTCGAGTAATCAAAAATGAAAAAGAAGACCGAAAATTTTGTGAACAATGCGGGGTCGAATTTGTTGATTCTCGGATACGAAGATATCAAATGGGCTACATCAAACTGGCATGCCCCGTAACTCATGTGTGGTATTTGAAACGTCTTCCTAGTTATATCGCAAATCTTTTAGATAAACCTCTTAAAGAATTAGAAGGCCTAGTATACTGCGATGTGTGATTTGATCGAAATTCTGATTTTACAGTTTTGGAATGAAAAACTGTCATCCCGTTTAATCGAATTGGGATGCCCTGGATCTGACATGTCTCTTGAGAGGAGTAAGATGAAGCTCAGAATTATGGGTGTATTCAATACTCCCCAATAAAAGAGGAATTGGTCTATGGTCAATGCAGTAACAAATAAATAGGAATTCCTAGTTGTACCTCGTGAAAATGGACTTCTTTTGCTTTTGTAGAATTAATCATTCCCTTTCTTTTTTTTTTTAGAAAGAAACTAGGTTTATACTCAAGTAAGCAAATAGGTCATGGTTACAAGGAGTCTATACATCGCATATAGGCTTTAATAGCATCGTGGCATAACCGTCGAGGTGAGTTCGGGACCTAAAAGATTGAATAGAAAGAGACATAGACAAGTAAATCTCTTGTGAATTCTACAGTATTGGGAATTCATCATTCAAAGGGAAGTAGACTACTCAAGAATTTCACATTTCATTTAGGCCGTAATTGTGATAATTGAATAAAGAATTCATAAATTCTAAAAAAACAGGAAAAGAAGAATGAATTAATGAAAGGTTGCTTGGTACGCACTAGGAACTTGAGTAAGGAGTAGCTCTTTTTTTGAGGGTTTTATCGACTTTGAAAGCAGGAACCCTTTTCTTTCTATTTTGTAGAACTATTAACTACTATTTTGTAGAACTATTAACTACTTGAGCCGGATGAAAGGAAACTTTCACGTCCGATTTTGAAGGGGGGAGACCTATAGGATCCTATCCTAATTTTTCTTTTGCTAGGCCCATAGCTAAGAAACCTACTTTTTTACGATTACGAGGTTCATTTCAACATGAAATCCAATCCTGGAAATACAGTATTCCACTTTTTTTTACTACCCAAGGCTTTGATACATTTCGAAATCGAGAAATTTCTACAGGAGCTGGCGCTATCCGAGAACAATTAGCTGATCTGGATTTGCGAATTATTATAGATTGTTCATCGGTAGAATGGAAAGAATTAGGCGAAGAAGGGCCTACAGGGAATGAATGGGAAGATCGAAAGGTTGGAAGAAGAAAAGATTTTTTGGTTCGACGCGTGGAATTAGCTAAGCATTTTATTCGAACAAATATAGAACCAGAATGGATGGTTTTATGCCTATTACCAGTTCTTCCTCCAGAGTTGAGACCGATCATTCAGATAGATGGGGGTAAACTAATGAGTTCCGATATTAATGAACTCTATAGAAGAGTTATCTATCGGAACAATACTCTTATTGATCTATTAACAACAAGTAGATCTACGCCAGGGGAATTAATAATGTGTCAAGAAAAATTGGTACAAGAAGCCGTGGATACACTTCTTGATAATGGAATCCGCGGACAACCAATGAGGGACGGTCATAATAAGGTTTACAAGTCGTTTTCGGATGTAATTGAAGGCAAAGAAGGAAGATTTCGTGAGACTATGCTTGGCAAACGGGTTGATTATTCGGGTCGTTCTGTTATTGTCGTAGGTCCCTCACTTTCATTACATCGATGTGGATTGCCTCGCGAAATAGCAATAGAACTTTTCCAGATATTTGTAATTCGTGGTCTAATTAGACAGCATCTTGCTTCGAACATAGGAGTTGCGAAGAGTAAAATTCGGGAAAAAGATCCAATTGTATGGGAAATCCTTCAGGAAGTTATGCAGGGGCATCCGGTATTACTGAATAGAGCGCCGACTCTGCATAGATTAGGCATCCAGGCATTCCAACCCATTTTAGTGGAAGGCCGTGCTATTTGTTTACATCCATTAGTTTGTAAGGGATTCAACGCGGACTTTGATGGGGATCAAATGGCTGTTCATGTACCTTTATTGTTGGAGGCTCAAGCCGAGGCTCGTTTACTTATGTTTTCTCATATGAATCTCCTGTCTCCCGCTATTGGAGATCCCATTTCCGTACCAACTCAAGATATACTTATTGGGCTCTATGTATTAACAAGCGGAAATCGTCGCGGTATTTGTGAAAATAGGTATAATCCATGTAATCGCAGAAATTATCAAAATGAAAGAATTGTCGACAATAACGAAAAATATACAAAAGAACCCTTTTTTTATAATTCTTATGGTGCAATTGGCGCTTATCGGCAGAAAAGAATCAATTTACATAGTGCTTTGTGGCTCCGATGGCAACTAGATCAACGCACTATTGCTTCAAGAGAAGC
>CAOJBJ011390518.1:0-15000 GCA_948291685.1 Euphorbia celastroides | reverse complement strand
GAACTTAAAATCTTTTCGGGAGATATCCATTTTCCGGGAGAGACAGATAAGATATCCCGACATAGTGGTATCTTGATACCACCAGGAACCATAAAAACAAATTCTAAGGAATCAAAAAAAGTGAAAAATTGGATCTATATCCAACGAATCACACCTACCAAAAAAAAGTATTTTGTTTTGGTTCGACCAGTAATTATATATGAGATAGCGAACGGTATCAATTTAGAAACACTTTTCCCCGAGGATCTGTTGCAGGAAAAGGATAATCTGAAACTTCGAGTTGTAAATTATATTCTTTATGGAAATAGTAAACCAATTCGGGGAATTTCTGACACAAGTATTCAATTAGTTCGTACTTGTTTAGTCTTGAATTGGGATCAAGACAAAAAAAGTTCTTCTATCGAGGAGGCCCACACTTCTTTTGTTGAAGTAAGCACAAATGGTCTGATTCGTAATTTCCTAAGAATCAATTTATTGAAATCCAACATTTCATATATCAGGAGTAGAACTAGAAAAAGGAATGATCCATCAGGTTTAGGACCGATCTCTAATAATGGATCAGATCCCACCAATATTAATCCATTTTATTCCAGTTATTCCAAGGCAAGGATTCAACAATCACTTAAACAAAATCACGGAACTATTAGTAGGTTGTTGAATAGAAATAAGGAATGTCAATCTTTGCTAATTTTGTCATCATCTAATTGTTTTCGAATGAAGCCATTCAACGATGTAAAACATCACAATGTAATAAAAGAATCAATCAAAAGAGATCCTATAATTTCAATTCGAAATTCGTTGGGCCCCTTAGGAACAGCCCTTCAAATTGCGAATTTTTATTTATTAAACCATTTCAATTTAATAACTCATAATCAGGTCTCCAGAACTAACTATTTGAAACTTGACCATTTAAAAGAGACTTTTGAAGTACTTAAATATTATTTAATGGATGAAAGCGGGAGAATTGTTAATCCCGATCCATGCAGTAAAAGTGTTTTGAATGCATTTACTTTGAATTGGTATTTTCTCCACCATAATTATCATCCTAATTATTGTGAAGAAAGATTCACAATAATTACACTGGGACAATTTATTTGTGAAAATGTATGTATGGCAAAAAGCAGACCCCATCTAAAATCGGGTCAAGTTATAATTGTTCACATTGACTCTGTAGTAATAAGATCGGCCAAGCCTTATTTGGCCACTCCAGGAGCAACCGTTCATGGTCATTATGGAGAAATCCTTTCCGAAGGAGCTACATTAGTTACATTTATATATGAAAAATCGAGATCTGGTGATATAACACAAGGTCTTCCAAAAGTGGAACAAGTGTTAGAAGTTCGTTCAATTGATTCAATATCGATAAACCTAGAAAATAGAGTTGAGGGTTGGAACGAGTGTATAACAAGAATTCTTGGAATTCCTTGGGGATTCTTGATTGGTGCTGAGTTAACTATAGTGCAAAGTCGTATCTCTTTGGTTAATAAGATCCAAAAAGTTTATCGATCTCAAGGGGTGCAGATCCATAATAGGCACATAGAAATTATTGTACGCCAAATAACATCAAAAGTATTGGTTTCAGAAGATGGAATGTCTAATGTTTTTTCACCCGGAGAACTAATTGGATTGTTCCGAGCAGAACGAACGGGACGCGCTTTGGAAGAAGCTATCTGTTACCGACCCGTATTATTGGGAATAACGAGAGCATCTCTGAATACTCAAAGTTTCATCTCCGAGGCCAGTTTTCAAGAAACTGCTCGCGTTTTAGCAAAAGCCGCTCTCCGCGGTCGTATCGATTGGTTGAAAGGCCTAAAAGAAAACGTTGTTCTAGGCGGTATGATACCTGTTGGTACCGGATTCAAAAGATTCGTGAAAGGCTCAAGGAAACATAAAAAGATGCGTTTGAACAGCAAAAAGAAGAATTTATTCCAAGGGGAATTTAGAGATAGAGATATTTTATTCCACCACAGAGAGCTATTTGAGTCTTGCATTTCAAGAAATTTCTATGATACATCAGAATAATTTTTTCTAGGATTAAATGATTCCTAAGACCTAAGAGCAGATTCATTTTTTTTATTTTTAATTAATCGTGGTCCTGTGATTTGTTCCATGTGATTTATTAATAGTAATAAAGAAAATAAGGAATGGAATAGAATGAAATTAATTGCTTGGATCATATATCAACATCCAATCTACGGGAAAAGATAAGGTTCCGTCGGAACAATTATTTATTTCAGGGTACC
Source organism: Euphorbia celastroides (assembly GCA_948291685.1). Classification (NCBI taxonomy): domain Eukaryota; kingdom Viridiplantae; phylum Streptophyta; class Magnoliopsida; order Malpighiales; family Euphorbiaceae; genus Euphorbia; species Euphorbia celastroides. Next base: position 12,757 of record CAOJBJ011390518.1, on the reverse strand, counting down.
CCCTCTCTCTCTTTCTTTGTTTGAAAAAGAAAGAGAGAGAGAGGAAGTGTGGGTAGAAATGATAAAAAGATATTGGAACATTAATTTAGAAGAGATGATGAAAGCGGGAGTTCATTTTGGTCATGGTACTCGAAAATGGAACCCAAGAATGGCCCCTTATATCTCTGCAAAACGTAAAGGTATTCATATTACAAATCTTACTAGAACTGCTCGTTTTTTATCAGAAGCTTGTGATTTAGTTTTTGATGCAGCAAGCAAGAGAAAACAATTCTTAATTGTTGGTACCAAAAATAAAGCAGCGGATTCAGTAGCGCGGGCTGCAATAAGGGCTCGGTGTCATTATGTTAATAAAAAATGGCTCGGCGGTATTTTAACGAATTGGTCTACTACAGAAACGAGACTTCAAAAGTTCAGGGATTTGAGAATGGAACAAAAGACCGGTAGACTCAACCGTCTTCCGAAAGGAGATGGGACTCGATTGAAGAGACAGTTAGCTCACTTGCAAACATATCTGGGCGGGATTAAATATATGACAGGGTTACCCGATATTGTAATACTCGTTGATCAGCAAGAAGAATATACGGCTCTTCGAGAATGTATCACTTTTGGAATTCCAACCATTTGTTTAATTGATACAAACTGTGACCCGGATCTAGCAGATATTTCGATTCCAGCGAATGATGACGCTATAGCCTCAATCCGATTAATTCTTAATAAATTAGTATTTGCAATTTGTGAGGGTCGTTCTAGCTATATACGAAATTCCTGATTAATAATAAGATAAAGAAATAAAACAATAAGATAAACAAATTATTTTGTGAACTCCATATATTTATGGATATGGAATCAGTTACTGTTTGTCAATCGTGCAAAAGAGATAAAAATAACTAGCTATATTATGTGATTTGTTGGTATCTAAAATATACAATTAAATTAGACAATTTTAGTAGGCAAATAAAAAAAAACGATGGTTGAATCAAAATAATTCCTTTTCAAGTTTTCTTTCTTTCAGGAGGTAGTATGAATGTTCTATCATGTTCCATCAACATCCTAAAAGGGTTATATGATATATCTGGTGTGGAAGTAGGCCAGCATTTCTATTGGAAAATAGGAGGTTTTCAAGTCCACGCCCAAGTACTTATTACTTCTTGGGTTGTAATTGCTATCTTATTAGGTTCAGCCATTGTAGCTGTTCGGAACCCCCAAACCATTCCAACGGGCGGTCAGAATTTCTTCGAATATGTCCTTGAATTCATTCGAGATATCAGCCAAACTCAGATCGGAGAGGAATACGGCCCGTGGGTCCCCTTTATTGGAACTATGTTTCTATTTATTTTTGTTTCTAATTGGGCGGGTGCACTTTTACCTTGGAAGATCATAGAGTTACCTCATGGGGAGTTAGCTGCACCTACGAATGATATAAATACTACCGTTGCTTTAGCTTTACTTACGTCAATAGCCTATTTTTATGCGGGCCTTAGCAAAAAAGGATTAGGTTATTTCAGTAAATACATTCAACCAACTCCAATTCTTTTACCCATTAACATTTTAGAAGATTTCACAAAACCTTTATCACTTAGCTTTCGACTTTTCGGAAATATATTAGCGGATGAATTAGTAGTTGTTGTTCTTGTTTCTTTAGTACCCTCAGTGGTTCCTATACCTGTCATGTTCCTTGGATTATTTACAAGTGGTATTCAAGCTCTTATTTTTGCAACTTTAGCTGCGGCTTATATAGGCGAATCCATGGAGGGGCATCATTAACGAATTTTGGTTTGAAATACCCTTTTTAGCTTATTCTAAGGAAAGAGATCTAAAATAGTTTTTTCCTAAACGAAACGAGTTTTTTCCTAGAATTTGTTTGAATCATTTATATCTTCTTCCAATCACTTTTTTTGCGTGATTATTTTGTTCATTCAATTCCAATCCAATTTTAGGAGTCATAATCTGAATAAGAGTTGTTTCCAACGTGTTATTAAAAAAAAAAAAGGGGGTTTTTCTAGAGAGATAGAGCAATTTGTATTTCAATCGGTTTTATTCAATTCAATGATTGACTAATAATAAAATATTAATAAAAAATAATAAAATAAAATAAATTACAAGAAAACAAAGACTTATATTTCTAGGCAAGGATTCAGACTAATGAATTTGTCCATTTAGATTGATTGTATCCAAGTGGGATAATGATAAGGAAGAGAATAATTCAAAAAACAAAATGAGATTCAGAAAAAAAAATGGATTATTTAGAAGAGTGAAATCAAACTAAGTTTATGGAATATATATATAAATAATGGAATAATGGCTATAAGCCAACTTTCTTTTTGTGAATATTTCAACATCAAAAAATAATTTTTGAATCCGATTACGATTAAATTTAAGATACGAATAGTTTGGTTTACGTTATGGAAGAAAGACGTGTATATGGAATATTAACTATTTATATAGATAGTTATATATTCGTTAAAAGATACATCTAAAAGATATATTTAATCTGCCCTGGAGATTTAGATAGGAATTTCAATAAAAGTCCCTCCTTTTCGTTTGGAACTGGGAATTCAATATTGAATAATTGAATAAATAAATCAAATCAAGAAAAGGAACGAAGAGTTCAAAATTTATTGGTTGATTGTATCATTAACCATTTTTTTTTGTGCGAGGAACTTATCATGAATCCATTGATTTCTGCGGCTTCTGTTATTGCTGCTGGGTTGGCTGTTGGGCTTGCTTCTATTGGACCTGGGGTTGGTCAAGGTACTGCCGCGGGGCAAGCTGTAGAAGGTATCGCAAGACAACCCGAGGCAGAGGGAAAAATACGAGGTACTTTATTGCTTAGTCTGGCTTTTATGGAAGCTTTAACAATTTATGGATTAGTTGTAGCCTTGGCACTTTTATTTGCGAATCCTTTTGTTTAATCCTATAAACGAAACTTATTTTTTTTTATTGCCATTGCCTTGGACTTGCTGCTTGTTTTTTCGAATTCTATCAAGATTTCATTCCTACAATTACTTATTTCTTTTTATTTGCACAATAACCTACCACGGGAAGGACTGATTTGAGGATGAGGAATTAGTATACTAATTCGCTTTCTTCCTTCCCCCTTCTTAGTCCAATCGAACCCCTCTTTTTTTTTCAAGGGAATGTTGCAAGAGTCGATATTATTAACACGCGACCTGGTACCGAATTCGAAACGCAATTTTAATAAGAACAATACTTAGGAGAGATTTGCAATTGAAACAAAAAATGCATTTCTAATAGAAAAAAAATAGAATAGGTAAAAAAACAAGAGATAATTAGTCTATTTATAGTTTATAAGAAAAGAGGAGATCATATGAAAAATGTAACCGATTCTTTCGTTTTCCTGGGTCAGTGGCCACCCGCCGGGAGTTTCGGCTTTAATACCGATATTTTCGCAACAAATCCAATAAATCTAAGCATAGTCCTTGGTGTATTGATTTTTTTTGGAAAGGGGGTGTGTGCGAGTTGTTTATTTCAAGAATAGGCTGAATTGAACCAGCTGCGTTTTTTTTTTTTTCTTTTTAACTAAAGAAAGAAAAGGTGCATGATCCCGCGAATTACTTCTGAAATAATTTTCAAATTATCTTTAAGAACTACAGCAGTTCGTGATTCATGGGGAAATATACTTTGATTCTCTTTCAACCAATAAGGGGGACCATTAATATGGTTAAAGCTAAACTGTTTGAAGTCGAAACACAGCAAGGTACTCTTTCTACTACTATGGTTAATACAAAAATGGGCTCAAAATGAATAGTTGGAAATTGTTTTCGGTATAGAACACTCATGTCGAAAAAAGTATTTGACCTTTTTGTTTTGAAAAATGAGTATTTTACTCATTCTTATCCAATGCTGAGTCGATAACCTATGTATTAAAGTAAATTCTTTGGATTTGAAAAAAAAAACAACTTTACTGACAATTACTTGTTTAGTCAGAAGAGTCCTCCGAATATTTCGGTCTCGGATTAGTTTCAATATTTTTTTTGTCAATATTTGTTTTTTGAATAGGAATTCTGAATAGAGAAGAGAGGGTAGGCTCATTTCAGTCAAAAAAGATATGGGATTTTCCCCATAAGTAATTGAAATAATTGAGCGTGAGAGCCAAATGAATCGAAAGATTCATGTTTGGTTCGGGAAGAGATCATGGGAGTTTTGCAATGACTGGAAAGATAATCTACTTTCATTAAGTGATTTATTAGATAATCGAAAACAACGGATTTTGGATACTATTCGAAATTCAGAAGAACTACGCGAGGGGGCCTTTGAACAGCTGGAAAAAGCCCGGGCCCGCTTACGGAAAGTAGAAATAGAAGCAGATCAGTTTCGAACGATTGGATACTCTGAAATAGAACGAGAAAAATTGAATTTGATTAATTCAACTTATAAGACTTTGGAACAATTAGAAAATTACAAAAATGAAACCATTCATTTTGAACAGCAAAGAACGATTAATCAAGTCCGACAACGAGTTTTCCAGCAAGCCTTACAAGGAGCTCTAGGAACTCTGAATAGTTGTTTGACCAACGAGTTACATTTACGTACCATCAATGCTAATCTTGGTATGTTTGGGGCGATAAAAGAAATAACTGATTAGTCCTTCTATTGAAGGCATTATTTTTTTTTTTTTTGAAAACAAAAATTAATAAATACTCATGGTAACCATTCGAGCCGACGAGATTAGTAATATTATTCGCGAACGTATTGAGCAATATAATAGGGAAGTAAAGATTGTAAATACTGGTACCGTACTTCAAGTAGGCGACGGCATTGCTCGCATTTATGGTCTTGATGAAGTAATGGCAGGTGAATTAGTAGAATTTGAAGAGGGTACAATAGGCATTGCTCTGAATTTGGAATCAAATAATGTCGGTGTAGTATTAATGGGTGATGGTTTAATGATACAAGAGGGAAGCTCCGTAAAGGCAACAGGAAGAATTGCTCAGATACCGGTGAGTGAAGCTTATTTGGGGCGTGTTATAAATGCCCTGGCTAAACCTATTGACGGTCGAGGGGAAATTTCAGCTTCTGAATCTCGGTTAATTGAATCCCCCGCTCCAGGTATTATTTCGAGACGTTCCGTATATGAGCCTCTTCAAACAGGACTTATTGCTATTGATTCGATGATCCCTATAGGACGCGGTCAACGAGAATTAATTATTGGGGACAGACAGACCGGTAAAACAGCAGTAGCCACAGATACAATTCTGAATCAGCAAGGACAAAATGTAATATGTGTTTATGTAGCTATTGGGCAAAAAGCGTCTTCTGTGGCTCAGGTAGTGACTACGTTACAGGAAAGAGGGGCAATGGAGTACACTATTGTGGTAGCTGAAACAGCGGATTCTCCGGCTACATTACAATACCTGGCTCCTTATACCGGAGCAGCTCTGGCTGAATATTTTATGTACCGTGAACGACACACTCTAATCATTTATGATGATCTCTCCAAACAAGCGCAGGCTTATCGCCAAATGTCTCTTCTATTACGAAGACCACCAGGTCGTGAAGCTTATCCAGGAGATGTCTTTTATTTGCATTCACGCCTTTTGGAAAGAGCTGCTAAATCAAGTTCTCGTTTAGGTGAAGGAAGTATGACTGCTTTACCAATAGTCGAGACGCAATCAGGAGACGTTTCAGCTTATATTCCTACTAATGTAATTTCCATTACAGATGGGCAAATATTCTTATCTGCCGATCTCTTCAATGCTGGAATCCGCCCTGCTATTAATGTGGGGATTTCGGTTTCTAGAGTAGGATCTGCCGCTCAAATTAAAGCTATGAAACAAGTGGCGGGTAAGTTAAAATTGGAATTGGCCCAATTCGCCGAATTAGAAGCCTTTGCGCAATTCGCTTCTGATCTAGATAAAGCTACTCAGAATCAATTGGCAAGAGGTCAGCGATTACGTGAGTTGCTCAAACAATCCCAATCTGCGCCTCTTACCGTCGAGGAACAGATAATGACGATTTATACCGGAACGAATGGTTATCTTGATTCATTAGAAATTGGACAAGTAAGGAAATTTCTCGTTGAGTTACGTACCTACTTAAAAACGAATAAACCTCAGTTCGAAGAAATCATATCTTCTACCAAAACATTCACCGAAGAAGCAGAAACCCTTTTGAAAGAAGCTATTCAGGAACAGAAGGAACGCTTTTTAGTTCAGGAACAAGCATAAAGAAATTAATCACTTGGAATCTTTCACTTTCAAATTGAAAATTAGAATACTAATAATATAATAGAAAATAAAATAGAAAAAAATTAGAAAACAAAAATATATATAAATATATATATATAGAAAAATAATATAATAGAAATAGGAAATATATAATACTAAATATATGATATACTACTAAAATGATATAATACCCAATATCTGGATATATGGAGAAAAATTGCGTCCAATAGGATTTGAACCTATACCAAAGATTTAGAAGACCTCTGTCCTATCCATTAGACAATGGACGCTTTTGTATTCCAATTTTTTTTCTTTAATAATTTTTGTTTATAAAAAAACAAAGAATACACAAGATAATTTTCGAAATTAAGAAATTTGAATTACATATTTTACCTATTATTATTTATATAATAATAATTTATATAATAAATTCCACATAGGATATATATATTATATATTAGAATAATATTCTATACTATAGAGACTCTAGAGTCTCTAGTATATAGAAACTATATAGCAACTATATAGCAATAGTCTATTCTATATAATATATAATATATTAATAGAAATTAATAGAGAAAGACTCAAATTATTATATTGTTTAGATTTTCCATTTTTTTCGATTTTCTATTATTTTCCATTAATACTATTAATAATAAATAGTATTCTATTATTCTAAATTAATAAATTATTAGTAATAGGAAATAGTATTCTATAATATATTATTATAGAATTTAGTTTTATAGTATTTAGTTAGGATTTACTAATTTAGTATTTTTTTTTATTCATATCGTTTATTATTAATATTTATTAATATTTAATATTAATTTAATATTATATATATTATCTTATCAAAAAATAGAAAAAAAAAGTAATTTCTATTAAATATTTTAATTAGTGAATTTTAGTTAAATTAATATATTTATTATTCGATTTGATTAGATTAAATTGGTATTATTATTTATTTTTAATATTTTAATTAACTATTTATTTTAGTTAACATTTTTATTAATAATGTTAGTTTTATTAATAATGTTAGAGTTTTATTAAAAATGTTAGAATAATATAGATTCTATTAATCACTACTTAATAATTAAGTAAAATAGGCAAAAAAATATATGGATTCTAGATTATAGAACGATTAGCTAAAATTTTTAGTTTTTAAAGAGTATAGAGATCTAGAGCGGGTAGCGGGAATCGAACCCGCATCGTTAGCTTGGAAGGCTAGGGGTTATAGTCGACGTTGATTCATCATCTTGAACGTCTCTAATGCAAAACCGAACATGAGACTTTGGTTTCATTCGGCTTCTTTATGGGATATGGATAAATTTACAGCTATACGCTAGAAAATAAGACGTGAGTGAAAAAAAAATTGACCCATAACATCTATGTTAGCTTTTCGTTATTCAAAACAAGGTACTTTCTAGATGATCCCTCTAGACAAGTGGGATTCAAATTTCCCAATTTACAATCCTTCTATTCTAGTTACTTCGTTCTTTATTTCTATTTGATAGAATCCTTAGGAAAAGGATTTTGTTTCCACCGAGGTAAAAAAAAGTCGATGTCTATAGTAAACCAAAGTCATCGTTTAATACTTAATTTTGCTTCAATTCAATTTCGACTATATAAAACAAGGAAAACGTTGAAGATTTAGTTACGATTAGAAATAAACTTTTCTGTCTTTTTCCATAGATTCTTTACTTATACTTATTCAATTGAATTGATTGATCCAATTAAAATAAAAAAAAATTCTGTTTCGTAATTTAATAATCCAATTTTTCAATTTCTAATTGACTGTTGGATACAAATCACGAGAATGTATATGCTTACTCGAATTTTTCATTAAGATGGTAAAGGATTTAATCCTTTTAAGAAATAAAGTTTTTCATCCGAATATCAGCCAAGGGATCCCTTAACTATTCGTTTCAATTACTAGAACGAATCACACTTTTACCACTAAACTATACCCGCTACGATACAATTATCGTATATAATGAACTTTTTGTCGAGTAAAACAATGGAACATTTTGAATATATTTTATTTAATTAGAAGTTAACTATTTATTTCTATTTCAATTTCTATATTTCAATTTCAAATTCTTTTTTTATTATTTATTTCTATTATATAAATAATAAAAATAAATAATAATAGAAATTCGAAAAATATAGAATTATAAATAAATTCGAATTAATAGAAATTTATAGAATATATTTGTAGAATAGAAAAATCGACAATTTCGAATTCTAATTATATAGAATTCGAATTTCTATAAAAAAAATAATTGACTTGACTTTTCAAAAAATTTCATTTTTTTTCCATCCAACTATGAGTTGACATGTGAAATTCCTAGGTTTAAAGACACTTTTTTTTTACAAGTTCAGGAGGGTGAGAGGCTTTTATAAACAAGTTCAGGGAGGTGAGAAGCACACTTAAAAGTTCAAGAGGGCGGGGGGCAATTTAGGACAATCATAAGGCTTTTTTTTTTAAAAAATTGTAAGTTTACACCCGTTTAATATAGTAGGACAATGTATAACTCTGACATCTAAAATCGGTGTGTCATAGATTGGACAAAAGTCATCGGAATATTTAGAAATTTTAAGAATTATTATTGTATTTACTGATAAAATGATTAATTTCGATAAAAATAATTATGTTTTATTTGCTAAGGATCCAGGATTATTGGAGGAAAATTGATGGCGCGGATTTAAATAAAAATAAAAGGTTGCCTTCCCACAAACTCCTTCCCATACTTATTTGGTAAAAGTGCTCTCTGGTATCCATCTAATTTTTTTATTTATTACCTCATATACTGATTCATCAAAAAAAAAAAAATCACCTCAATCACTGTTCTTATTCCACAGTCCATAGTAAATAAAAGGTCGAATATATTTACATTTGATTTCAATTTTTTTCTGCTTTTCTGACCTTTCAACAGTTTTAGTGACGTGTTGTAGATAGTATAAATTTTAAGATACACTGAATCATTTTATGGAGATCAATTCATTTTGAACTTTAAAATCTCATACAATCGACAAAAATCACAAAGAATCTAATTAAGAGCAACAAAAGAGAGGACGAAGATATAAAAGGAAAACTCTAATTAAGAGCAGAAGCAGCAATGATGTCTAGCTCCAGAAAATGCAGAACATCATCCAACACACTGACTCCCTAGGAAAACTTCATACTACACTTGCTAACAAATTCGAGTTTGCTCGAGAAAGTCAATCTTTTCGGAATAGCAAGATAAGAGATGTCCAAGCTTCAGCTAACAAGGTATTCCCTTTTCCGATGATAGGCGGTCAATGAATGCTAAATTTGGGGTCCAGGTTTAAATGCATTCACTCTAAATAAAATAACAGAGAGAACTTAGTTTCGGATTGTTTCGGATTGTTCTCAACTAAAACCAGCAAAGAAAACATTATCAAATCCAGCAACAAATAGCAAAATTACAAAAACAGCACAAGAAATGTGAAGACTGCTTCAATACTCCAAACTCTAAACAGTTTGTTAATACCAGAATTCACCTGGAAACTCGAAGTCATCATCATCAGACACAAAATCTATATCAGAAAACCCGTAAGGGTCGTCTTCATCACCATCAGAAAACCAAGGGTTGTCTCCATCAAAATAATCCATATCTTGAATCGTGGCATCAAATGGGTAATCATCAGTGGGGTCATTAGGGCATCTCATATTCTTAATCCGTTCAGCACAAATTCTCTTCAAATCCCCTTCAATTTTCACATTAAAACACTGGCGCAGATCGAGTGATTCCAGATGTTGGCAACCATCAAGAATTTCCCTCAAGCCTTCATTTGTTAAGTTGTTTCCAAAAATCTGGAGGTGGCTCAAATTAGGCATCTTTTCTGCAATAGCCAAAGCTTCAACATCACACTCTATATGAGGGATTTTGTAGCCCGCAGCGTTCAGCTTAAGTGATTTTAGCAGAGGACAAACGTTGCCCACAGCATCAAGAGAGATTTTTGAGAATTTGCAGTATGAGATTTCGAGCTCCTCGAGTAATGGAAGTTTACTAGCTGCTTGACTTAATCCCTTATATGTGATGTTATAGCATGACACGAGCCTAAGTCCTTTTAGATTGCTAGATCTGCAAGATTATTCATCAACCGGGAATAAAAGAATGCACAATTTCAAGTGCTACCAAAATAAGAACTATGCTTAGCATGTTTCGAAGCAAACAAGTTTTTGGATTATGCAAGTTTGGACAACACAGTTAAAGTTAGAATTGTACACTCTACGTTTGGAAAAACAAAAAAAGGCAATTAAGCAACATAAGACAATGTACATTTAAAGGCCATCAAGTTCAAAACCAAAAAATCAAACTTTTATTACAAGAGGAACACCATTTGTTTCCATATGCACAGGTTCATTTCAAAGAAGAATCGGGCAAACCTTTAGTTGATCAAAGAAGAAGCTCTTTAAGTGTGTTGATACTTGATAGAATATCTGACAAATCTTAACAATATCCCTCCATATTTACTGAGACTCCCGAGGGATATAAAAACTCATATATTTCACTGAACTAAACTTGAATGATCACTGCTCAGAACAAGTTAATCTAATACAGCACTTAACAGGTCATCTGCAGATAACATAACATTTGAAAACAGAATGACGAGATCAAAATTTGGACCTCTCCGCATGAATCCACAAGACAAATGGTCATCCCAAAATTATTTTTCAATATGAACTTAAATATATGTACAATAACCTAACATTTGGACTTGCTTATAGTTTATCATCAATTTCACTCCAATCAGTGCACCCATGACCCATCCTATTCATAAATAACTTCAAAACAATGTGTTTCAAGCCATTGCAAATAACTAGTTATTGTCAATTAACTGCAACAAGATCCATTTGATTTGTTAACTCTGCATTTTCATATTGACCTTCGTGCATTACTATCACGGACCATTGGCTTAGAAATTAACTCATCTTAACTGCATGTATTTCAAAACTACTGCATCCTGTCTTAAACACAATCTCCAGATTCATAGCAACATAGCAGTGATGTTCACCAACTTCTCATTTCAAATCGAGCATGCTATCCACTTGAAACTAATCATTCCCAAATACCGAAATTAAAAAAATCAGAAACAATGCCAAACCTAAAGTGCAATATCATAACAACAACTTCGCGCAAGGCATTAGTACTAAATAGTTGTAAGAGCGAAGCCAGTAAAGAAAGTACCTATCAGCAATATATTGGAGGAGATCATCATTACCGTAGTACTTAATGCTGATATTGATTAAACCACCACAACTCCTATCAACAGCACGCTTACATAGTTCTACAAGATCGTCCTCCATATGCCAATCGTCATCACCATCATTATCGCCATCATAATTCATGTCGATCGTTCTCCACATAGATGGGTCCTTGCATATGCCATGCCAAGTGGAGCACACATGTTGTACAGAGGTAAGGATTTCAATAGCCCCCAACCTCAAAAAAATTGATGCTGTCACATCCTTTGGCAGGTCCAACCAGTTACGATATGGTTCTTGCTGTTCTGATGTTGATGGTAACTGTGGGTGTGGATCCATGAATCAAAAATTTTGCCTCAACAGTAACTCCAAATCTGCTCAATAAAACGAAGTTCAAGAAAGTCGATCAAAAGCCATATATTCGACTGAGAGTGCACAATTTTTTTTACTTCTAGTAGTCGATAATGCTTCACACATCAGAAACTTAGCATTCCCGTGTTCTGAAAATACAAAATAAATAAAGAATGCCAACAAAAATTCTCCACATTGTAAATAACAAATCATAACATGCTAAACCCTTCTAATGGAGTTTGAATCTATACAAGATCAGTAATATCCCGGATACTGACTAAGCTCATAGGCTCTACAAACTAAATAAACGCTAATCACACTAAGGCCCAATTAATCACGCAGCCCTCTCTCAATTCCCTTTACTTTCTACGTTTTTCATGTTTATCGCATAAGTTTATGATTCTGTAACATCACGACTACGGCTAATAGACCAGACCTAGATTCCAAAGGCGGAGGGAGGGGACCCCGGCCGCTGAAATCCACCAAGATTTGACGGCTAAGAACTAATTATCTTCTTAAATGATTTGGTATAAGATTCAAAACTGAATTGCTGAAAGTATTCAAAAGGAAGTAAGAATTCCGAAATTGACCAAAAATAACAAAGAAAAGAATAGAAAGAATTACCAGTATTGGCTGTGAAATTGAGGAATTGTTGCAGAGAAACAGAAATGAAAAAGGGAATGAAACTAACCTAATTTCGACAAAGCCGGGTATCCGCTCTATAAGGACTTGCGTATTGTTCGGGAGAAAAAATCACCTGCCTATATGGAATTTGTCCAAATATCCTCTCCCCTATTTGATACCCATTTATTTTCAAAAATCACCCTTCATATATGAAACCCCTTCAAATGTTGTACTAGACTTTATAATGAAGCCAACCAAAGTTATTTTGAGAAATAAGATGTATAATCGATAGTTAAATGACAGTGTGGTAATATATATCAAACATGTATATTTGATGGTGTTACATATGATTAGATTGCAA
>CAOJBJ011390108.1:0-13275 GCA_948291685.1 Euphorbia celastroides | reverse complement strand
GTATGAATAAAATTGAGTCCTATTCCCATCTATAAATATGTACTTAATTCCCCGGTTTATAATAATACAAAATCGTATGTTGAATAATTAGTTTCTTAAAAAAAAAAGTCGTACTTGTAAAAAACTTATTGCATTCATATGTACAGATTAGTACAGAATATTAGACATGCAATTTTTTTTTCTAGACCGATACTTGGGGGAAGATATTTTAAATTTAAGTTTAGTATGGAAAGTAACTATGAAAATACTTACTTGTAGTGTTGAGAATGAGTAAAATACATTGCAACGAAATGCATGGGAGTAAAATTGGAAGCAAAATTAACAAATTAGTCAGTGTTGTCATATAAGCAGCAGTTTAAGGCATGTACGGTACAGATGTACATATGCATGCCACTCTACAATTCGGTAAATGACTGCACTTTCTTAGGCCTGTGCTCTTTTTAAAGACTTTTTTGGAAATTAAATTAAGTACTTTTTTATGACTATAAGTTGAAAAATAGAAAGGATGTAAGCCATTCCTGAAAAAAAAAAACAGCTTATTATAAGCATAAAAAGCTGGAAAGCCCAAGCAATAAAGAAACTAATTCACTTATATATTTGCAGTCCATGTGGTAATTGAGTCCACTGTACAGCTGAGATTAAGCTACCCAATTGATACGATAGATCCTTCAATTATTGATCAAAATGTCTGCAACTCAAAGAGCAACTACACTTATTACTCCTTCAAATTCTTTTCAGATTCCTGTTTTAAAGCCGCCATTAATGCTGAAACAAGGACCTGCAACTTTCAAAATTCTCCTCTTTCTTTTGGCCATCTTCTTTGCCGCCTTTATGTCCTTTTCCTGGATCGATACCGTAAGTTCATTCATCTCAACACTTCTCAATTTTCCTTCTTCAATTTCAAATTCTTAGCATTTTTAGTTTCAATTCATTGCAGTCTAGGTGTTCGGTAAAAGTTCCCAAAGACCAAAAATTGATAATCTCCAAAAGCAAAGCAGCTGAGTTCCAATTAAATTGCACACCCAAAAATCAAAACCAAACATGCCCAACAAATTACCCCGCTCCACCAGAAACCGGAGATGACAAGCCGCCGGCGTGCCCGAGCTATTTCCGGTGGATTTACGAAGATTTAAGGCCGTGGGCGGCGGCCGGGATAAGCAGGGAAATGGTGGAAAGGGCAAAGGAAACAGCGCATTTCCGGCTGATAATTGTGAAGGGGAGAGTGTATGTGGAGAAATTCAGAAAATCAATACAAACAAGAGATGTATTCACAATTTGGGGGATTTTGCAGCTTTTGAGGAGATATCCGGGGAGATTGCCGGACTTGGAGCTGATGTTTGATTGCGATGATCGGCCGGTCGCCAGAGACAAAAATTACGGCGGAGCAGGGCCGCCGGCGTTGTTTAGGTACTGCGGTGATCGGCGGACTTTGGACATTGTTTTTCCTGATTGGTCCTTTTGGGGCTGGTAAGTCATGCGTCTCTTTTATTTACTGTCGTTTTCTTTGTTTTATTCTCTTGCTTTTGCCTTTTCCTCTTTGGTTATATTTCTTATCATTAAAGGTCTTGAAAATTCCTTAATCTCAAAAAAGGTGGAGTGAACTTGAACTATTTAATTCAATGGGAACATAAAAAAGAGTATTTAATTAAATAAAAATTAAGTTCCTAACCCAACTTTATACATAAGCAATACTCTCTTTTTTTAACATCCTATCATCCGACCTTAAAGTATTTATTAACGAGAATTTAATTAAATGTTCAATCATCGGTTAGGAGGAGAGTACCAGAAACCTTGTTGTCCTTATAATTTTCCTTTATTCAGGACCACACTAACGTTGTTGTCTTATGTTTTTCAGAGCATGTGAGAGTGTTTTATGATAAAGTTGATAAAAGATAGTTTGAGAGCGGCTTAAAAGTCAAACACAATGTATTTGGGTTTTGATGTTGTAAAAGTGTCAGAAACATGATTTTTTTTTACAAAGAATAGGATATTTTGCATCTAAATATTAATGAATGATTAATATTTAATCAAAATGAGAAAATATTTAATTAAGTGTTAGTAAATAATCTACCATTGGGTGAGAGATATACAGTAGATAGATGCAACATATTATTGGATGATACCGCTATGCATAATCTATGCTGTAAATCATTAGCCAATTTCTATGAATTCATGATAGCTGTAATCGTTTCAAAGCTGTTAAATAGTAGCATTATAATCTTTTATCGGTACACCTTCTAATGTGTTGGAGAGAGGTTTTGGGTTCGAAACTCAACTTCTTCAAGGATTTATTAATTATTTAAAAAAAATATAATCTTTCATAATCGATCGAAATATTATGTACATTTAGCTTTATTTATACTGCGTTCATGTCTAAGTATAAATATCCTTGTTACGTATAGTGTCTGAGGCCAATTTTTTTGTAGGGCTGAAATAAACATAAAGCCATGGGACGAGTTGTTGAAAGACATAAAAGAAGGCAACAACATGATCAATTGGATCGATAGACAACCTTATGCCTACTGGAAGGGTAACCCTTTTGTAGGGGTCGAAACTAGACACCAACTTCTCGCTTGTAATGTCTCTGATAAACAAGATTGGAATGCTCGTCTATTTATTCAGGTAAAATACTTGTTCAACTCAATCAAGATATATCGAAATGTCTCGTTTCTCATAAGTTTATTTGATTTTTATAGGATTGGGTTAATGAGCACCAACAAGGATTCAAGCAGTCAAACTTGGCAAGACAATGCACTTACAGGTTACAAAAATTGGATATTAACCGGACAAAACATTCATTTTTGAAAAACCATTTGTTTAATCATATTTATTATTGTAATGAATAGGTACAAAATATACATAGAAGGATATGCATGGTCAGTGAGCGAGAAGTATATACTAGCATGCAATTCAATGGCATTGCTGGTAAAACCGTATTATTATGATTTCTTCACCAGAAGCCTTGAACCTCTACGCCATTACTGGCCTATTCAAGATACTGATAAATGCAGATCCATTAAATTTGCTGTGGACTGGGGAAACCAGCACCAAAATGAGGTAATATATTATACTACAAAGTTCTTTCCATATAATCTTTTCAATCTTGTATATTTATTCTTAATACATCAGTATCTACCCGAACTTATTCAAGAAAACCCTACTGTCCCTTGAACTTTGGAACCTTGTCGAAACTTTAGGGAACTATGGGATCCTTTTGAAAGTTCACAGTGCAATAGGTTTTTTGGTGTGAGTTTGGGTAGCTATTAATGCACTAGGCCCCCTTTATAAAGAAGCTATCTCCCTTCCAATTTATTCTAAAGTTTTCTTACGTTGTCAAAACCGAAATGCAATGGTGAAACAGGCACAGGAAATTGGAAAAGCAGGCAGCCAATTTCTGCAAGAAGAGTTAAAAATGGAGAATGTGTATGACTACATGTACCATCTCTTAAATGAGTATGCTAAGCTATTAAAATTCGAGCCCAAAATACCAGAAGGAGCCACTGAGTTATGTTCAGAGATAATGGGATGTTCTGCAGAAGGACTAGAGAAGAAATTCATGAGAGAATCATTCATAAAAAGTCCCAAGATTACAAAGCCCTGCAACATTCCTCCTGCTTTTGAACCTAATGAGTTAGCAGCTTTTTACAGGAAAAATTTAAATACAATTAGGAAAGTGCAGAAGTGGGAAGCTGAATATTATCATCATAACAATTCTCGTCCAACTATTTAATGAGTTTTGCAAGATAAACTACATTTATTTAGCTGTCAAATCTACCAATCCTGTAAACTTTTTGTTCAGTGGGTTAATTAGGGCATCTTTGGTATATCTCATTGTATTATATATGAAAAATTATAGAAAAATCCGGACTTTTAAACTCTCTTTAATAAATGTTCAATGATATGAGATGGGTGCAAAAAGCTCTACTCTTTGTGTAAATTTCTGTATTATAAAACTTTTAAAAATAAGGGACATTTTTACCCATTGCGTAAATGTTGAATTATAGACCACAATCCTACAGTTCATAACTTTTTTGTTAGAATAACGGCGTCTGCCACAAGCTATAAGGGTTCAGATGTAAATCTCTTAATTTTGTATCCCTCATCGTATTCGTGGGAAACATTATGTTGTTTCTATAATAGTATATTGTTTTAATAATTTTTTTTTTAAAATTTTCAAATATTTCTATGCAACGTATAACTTTCTCTATCTTGTTTGTTTGACACATATAAACAGTGACGGAGGAAAGGAGGACGGATGGATGGAAGTTTTAAGTTTTGTAAGACTAATATTGTGATCTTGTCGTAGTGAAAGATGATTTTGATCGGAACTAGAAGAGCAACAAGAAACTTAAGCATAAAATATAAGTTTTACATTAATCTAATTTCTTCTATCATGAGAGAAGAAATTAGATTAATGTAAAAGAGAAAAATTGAAGTTGTTGGAAGATATTGATTAAATAGCGAGACCCATGCCATTGCCAAAGCCTATAGCTAGAAAAGGGCAAAATATTTTTTTAAATGTACAAAATTAAAAATCAAATAATTTTCTCTTTTAATAAAATTTATTTTAATTACTGATATGTGTACATCTTTCTTGAAAAATTAAATAAAGCATCAATTTTTTTAGGCTCCAACATTTTTTAATGTAGCGCAATATAATAACACATTTATCTTTTTAATTATTTGTTATTATCTCATAAGTAAATTAGCTATCATCAAAATCAACACTGAATCATGTATTTTATTTGGTGCTACAGAATAAGTTTTTTTGGTTAAAGGACTCTATAGAGCAGTGTTTAAAAAAAAGAAAGAAAAGGAATTCAAATACTCAGGTGGCTGAAGGTAACGAGAATCATGATTTTGGGTAATGAGTTACAAAAGTTGGGAATAAGAAACTAAATGTTCAAACAAACACTAACAAAAGAAAATTAAAAATTTTCTCTCTCTTTTTATAAACGTTCAAACCTCCTCCTAAGTGCTTAGCTAAAATGCCTAACTTTTTCGTGATAGTAATGGATCCCACTTCTGGCGAGTTCTCCAAATCTTGAAAGACAACACACGTCAGATAAGTCGGTCATTTTCCGGCAGGACTTCTCTGATGTTTAAATTAGACAGGAACTTTGAGGAGAATAACACAATAGAGAGAGTAAAAAGATGAGTTTGTATACTAATGAAATTTCGCTTCTTGTTTCTCATTTCTCCATCAAATGTATTTTGAATTTCAAAAAATGATTTCTTTTCGTCAAATTCTGAACAAAATTTAAAGAATTTTATTTTTATGATCAACATTTCATCTATTGTAAACTCAAACAAGAAAAGACATGAATATTTCTTAAAATATTAAAAAATCTAAAAATATAGCATACTTCTTGTGAGAGTTTAACTCAAATTTTAAATTCATTCTAATTTCGAAAGAAGTTATGGGTAAATCAGAGTTCATGGAAATTCTCAACCACTTGAACCGATTATTAGAAGATTACAGTCCACAGTAATAAACCAATCTCAAATTAATTTAAAAGAGTCAATTACTAGTCTAAGGGAATATTAGTGACAGATCAGAGACTCTGTTAATACAATCATTAGCAGCTAAACATGAAGAAAATGCTTCCCAAATTATCAACGATTCTATGAAAAATGAAACAAAAGGGCGCCATTCTTTAACCCAAATAGGCACAACAGCAGTGTCTTTTTCAATTATCACTGTCTTCTTTTTCTTTTTATGTTGAGCCAGCAAGTAGTAACAGAAACCTCTCTTTGAATCAAAGTTTCCTTCAAATTTGGAGTTATTTTTCTGTCCCTTTTAGCCTTTCTCATCAGTTCTACATTTTACTCATCATTCTACTCCCTTTTGAATTCATGGGTTGTTTCCAAATTTCTGATTAACGATTACAGTGTGTAAAGATTTGAACTTTATTTCCACCTTTTCCTTTTCCATTGTTGAAATTCCATTTCTTCAATTTGCTAGATTCCCTTCTTCTTTTTTCCCCTTTCTTGGTCCATTGCTATCTCTGGTGTTTGTTTAGTGAAGTTTTAAGGCTCGTTTGAAAGAGTGGCGGTGATTAGTTGCAGATAATATGAGATCAAATGCTGCACTATTGCTTCTTTTAGTTTTTGCAATGTCTTCTGTTCCTATTCTCTCTTCTGAGCCCTTCCCAAAAGATGAAGGCAATTAAACTAAAATTTCAACTTTTTTATTCACAAATTTTAATTCTTTATAGTATGCAGAGCTGGTTTGTTTACTGAGAAAATGTGAGAAAGTTTGATAACTAGTAAAGATTGACAAAGGTCTTTCTTCCTTGCTTTCTGTTATGAATTTAGAGCCAATTTAATGGCGGAATAGGAACTAATCTACTTCTGGTTTTAATGTTTGAAGCAATGTGACAATCTTCGAAGTTTTGATTTGTTGAAATTTTAGATTGTCATTGATATACATTTGCGTACTTAGTCCTTGCAAAGCTATATATATTCTTTTTGCTGCTTTACTGATTTGGAGAACTGGATTTGTATAGTTTGGGCGTTGAGTACCTTTAAAGAGTCTATATTTGAAGACCCACATATCGTTTTGTCGGATTGGAACTACTTAGATGCGGATCCTTGTAACTGGTCTGGCATTGGGTGTTCTTTTATGCCTGACCATGTTGTAAAGATGTAAGCTTTTTTGCATTTGTTTCTCTAGTTGCATCTCAAAATGGTTTTTTTTTTATTTGCTTGAATAACATACTGTCTTTTTCTGCAGAAACATGAGCGGATCATCAATAAGAGGATTCATTTCACCACAATTGGGTCGAATCGCCTTCTTGCAAGAATTGTATGTCTGTACTTACAAAAGATTACGACTTTTTCTAATGTAGTTGAGATTTATCTATATGTATTGAAATTCGGTTTTTATTGGATGATTCTAGAATCTTACATGGAAACAATCTGACTGGGACAATCCCAAAAGAACTCGGCATGTTGAAATTCCTCAAGGATCTAGACTTGGGAGCAAACCAGCTAACCGGTCCCATTCCTCCTGAATTAGCTAACATGACCAGCATAACTAAAATGTAAGCGTTTCCTGCATTGTTGCTTTGTTGAGTGGACTTTAATTCTTGGACTCAAATCTTTCCTTACATTTTGATTTTTTTTTTTTTGGTTTTAGTAATCTTCAGTCAAATGGGTTGACTGGGCATTTGCCACCTTAGCTTGGCAATTTAAAGAACCTCAGAGAACTTCGGCTCGATAGGAATAAACTTCAAGGAACAATTACTGCTTTCCCTGCTAACAGAACCACACAAGGAATGTGAGTTCATCATTCAAAACCCGAACGCCTTTGTGTTTATCTTGTCTTCTAACGAATTCAAATTTCGTTTTTCTTAAATTTCTCGCCTATGTTTTGTGTCTGCTTCAGGTATACATTGGACTCAACCGGCTTGCGCCGAGCATCTCAATTACAAGTAGTAAATTTGTCATATAACTTCTTTGTTGGGATGATACCAAAGTGCTTGAACAATCTCCCAAGGTACAAATTCACGCCTTTTCTTATTCCTTTTTTTCCTCTAATCTCATTTTTCTAAACTATCTCTTTGTTTCGGGTCCCGCAGCACAAACTTCCAATGGAACTGCCTCAAAAACAACAACAGTAAACAACTATCTTCTGTACAATGTGGTCTGTATATTCGAATTTTTTTTTAACACCATATTATATACATCAAGCACTTTCTCAATGAAAAAGACAAGCCTTTTTGTCCAGGTGGTGCTCCACAGTCCAGATCCCATCAGGCATTCAATCCGAAGAAACAGCCAGGTGATGATGCAAGGGCGAAGCAGCATCAAGAGCCATCAAAACCCGGGTGGCTTTTGGCTTTGGAAATTGTAACAGCAACAATGGTCAGCTCAATTTTTGTCATTGCTATTCTAACTTCTATTCGAAGATGCAATGGCAAATCCTCTCTCATTATCCCTTGGAAGAAATCAGCCAGCCAGAATGACCAAATTACAGTATATAAAGATTCGGAGTTGTTGAAAGATGTTGCGTGTTTCAGCAGACAGGAACTCGAGATCGCCTGTGAAGATTTCAGCAATATCATTGGCTCTTCTCCTGACAGCTTGGTCTACAAGGGCACCATGAAAGGCGGTCCAGAGATCGCTGTTATATCACTCTGTGTTAAAGAGGAAAATTGGACTGGCTATCTTGAGCTCTATTTTAATAAAGAGGTAAATTTTTCACTGAAAAGGAAATGCAACTGGAAGTTTTTCGGAAGGTTTCATTTCAAATAGCTGTTATAGGTAGCTGATTTGGCGAGATTGGATCATGAAAACACGGGAAAACTGCTCGGCTATTGTAACGAGAGCAATCCATTTTCGAGGATGCTAGTTTTTGAGTACACGCCAAATGGAACATTGTATGATCACCTTCATTGTAAGTGAAATTTCTCCTGTTCGGTTCATCAGTTTTAAAATGTTTTAATTCCTCAAAACCAAATGATCGACCCAACCAATTGCAGATGGAGAAGGATGTCAGTTGTCGTGGACAAGAAGAATGAAAATTGTAATTGGCATTGCTCGTGGGCTCAAATACCTTCACACACAGCTCAATCCGCCTTTTACAATATCACAACTTAATCCGGGTGCCGTGTACCTCACAGAAGACTTTTCGCCTAAGGTAAACAAATTACTCTTTCCAGAAAATTCAGATTCATGAATGTGAAATAATATAATAATTTTGCAATTCTTTTTCTTTGTCGTAGCTGGTTGATTTTGAGAGCTGGAAGAGTATCCTTACGAGATCAGAAAATAACTCGGGCTCAATAGGCAGCCAAAGCAATATTTGTGTACTTTGAGATTCTCTGGAGGGGCGCCATCTCGATGTAAAAGGCAATGTATATTCATTCGGTGTGCTTTTATTGGAAATAATCAGCGGCAGGCCTCCATACTGCAAGGAAAAAGGCTGCTTGATTGATTGGGTAAGAAACGGAACTTGTATTTTCTTCAAATTTATTCTGAGAAAAATGTGTAAATTATGTGTGTCTTCTGCAGGCAAAGGAGTACTTGGAAATGCCAGAAGTAATGGCGTATGTAGTTGATCCGAATCTGAAGCAGTTCGAATTTGAGGACTTAGAAGTCATATGTGAAGTAGTAAAAATGTGCATACAACCCGAACCGGGCAAGCGGCCCTCAATGGGGGAAACATGCAACATGCTTGAGACCAAAATTGACACTAATGTGTCTCTTGAATTCAGGGCCGAGCTTGCATTGTCTTCATGAGTGAGGTGATACTAACACTGTAAATCGAGATATGATCTACAATTGTAATACTGCTAATATTGTTACTTTTTACCTATTTGTTGATTCACTTTGTCAATAGATGTGTTTGTAAATGTTTGGCTATGATGAAAGAACAACGATCTTGTTCCTTGATTAGGTCTGCTGGCTTAGACGGTGAATATAGTTTATAATGATTATTTAGTGATTTGATTGTGATTTTGCATTCAAATCCTTTATATATATTAAATTCTTCGTGATATTAAGTATAAAGCAGGCTACGACTTTTCTTGAAAATTAGTTACAGAAAGTGATTCGGAATGTTAAAAGACGTTCCACATGCAAATGAATAGTACTTTTCAAATTTCTTTTGCTAAACCAACAAACTTCCTCGCCTATGGGATTATACGGTAAATCAAGAAATAAAAGAAAAAAACAAATGATAGGCCCTCGAGATGCTTTCTTCTATTCAGTAACAATAAATTCCCTCAAAATAACTTTTTTACTACAATATACTTCTGAGCAAATTTGGGTAAGTTGGATTATCAAAAAATGTAATAAGTACGCAGCACTACAGAGAAATGTGAAAAGAAGTAATTTCTTTAACAAAGTAATGCATTTTTTAATTCATTTGCGTATGGGATTCGGAACATAAAATGAAAACACAACACCAAAACTGATTAAAATTTCTAAATGAACAAAACCACTTTAGCCAACAGATTCAGAATAGGGAAAAAAGGACAAAGAAATGATCAATGCTTATAGTGATTGTCATTGGGATTCCTCTTTCCACTGAAAACTGCTAATGCCTTCCTAACGGGTGGCTTGAAGGGTGCCTTTTTGCCGGTATTCTGGCTGAAGATGTCATCCGGAACAAACAAGTCATCTCCCTACACAGTTTAATATAAACATTAGGAAATGCAAGCTCTTTGTTGACTTTAGGAAAAACCATAATGAAGTATGCTAACCTCTTTGTTGACTTTCTTCTTTGTCTTAGGGTTCAGGTATTTTTGCGGCAGTTGGTCTTCCCGCAGAATAAGGTTCTTGGCTATGGCATCCCTTCCACCTTTTGGTAATGGCAGCGAAAACTGCAGACACACAAAAGTTTTATGAAATTCCAGTTGTGAAAAATATGGAATGAAAATACCCTCAAATATACTACAAGGCAAATACAAAATACGGAAAATAGAAGGTTACCTTTGTGCCACGCAGGCTGATCCTAGGCCTACGGTCTGCCAAAGTGATTCCATTCTCCCCAACTGTGATTGCTACCTTACGCAAAGTGCCACCATTTCCACACTTGGGGCAGAATATCCTCCCAATTTCAGCAGTCACAGTATAACAAGCATGGCATTTCAATATCCACCTAATTTAAAGAGAAGCAATGAGATTATGGTCAGAAGCTACAAATAGATTCAGATCTGCAAACAACAGAAGGTTGATCCACAAACACATCCTACATATGATGAATGGTACTGCATTTGATTTTAGTTTTCATTTCCGCAGTAGCTTTTTCATTGTCATTTTAGATGCAAAACCAATTCATTCGATTCCTCAATAAGTATTTCTTGCAAATCATTCCAGCAATAAGTTAGATGCATCAAGTTATGAGCTAAAGGATCCACATCAGAACGGTTAATTTTTATACCTGTGAAGCTGGCGGATTTGCATTCCACCAGGTGCAAGAAGACGTAATCCCATTTGCAGCAGTACATTCTGCATTGCATAGTCACTAGTTACACAAGCTACACTTGACTCTGACAAGGATCTAAGCATCCTGCTCTGCTCACTAGCATCATCATCAACATGTGATGCATCAACACTACCATTAGTCTCGCTTAGCATCTCCAAGTGATCTTCCCCATCAGAAATGTCAACTTCACCAGCTTCAGAAGAGTTTCCCACTTTCTGTTTTTCTTGAAGACTCTCATTAGAATCCTCATCAAGTCTCATTTGTTCTACACTTAAAGCAAGATGTTCATTGCCATTGCTAACCAGTGAATCTGGAGCATTGCTTTCCTTTGTGTTGCAGTTATCCATATTTTTTTCCTCATCTTGATGGCAATCCTTCTCAGATGATGCATTGTAATATTCCCATCGAGCTTTTCTCCTAAGAAACCTTCTATGAGTACTGCGACTAACAGCAGGCCTCCAATCACCAGAATTATCATTAAATTCCCCTTGAGATGCATCAATTCCATCTGCTACCATCTTCTTCCCTTCAATATTTATCTCTTCTTTCTTTGACAGATATCTTCTATTTTTCTTCGAGCCTTGCTCCACATCTTCAAGATTCTTTGAATGAGCTTCACTTCCAGCTAAAACTGAACCATCCTCAGATTGGCAGTCAGCAGATATACAATTCAAGCTCATTTCTTTCAGCGGAAGTATCTTAGAGCTAGAATTTGCTCCGTCGCAACTTTCTTGTTCTAATGCTTCCCACTCTTCCAAGTTAGGAACATTAGTTCCCCAGCCAGGCAAGTCCTTTTCAGGCAGCCTCTTTACATTGACTGTGTGGATAGGAGGAGGAGCGTCCCTCACATGTTTCGTTCCATGAATCTGTGCTTCTAATGTGTAAGTTAAAGCAATGAGTTTGAGGTCAACATCAGAGAGAGTTTGCAAGTCACCAGTTGCCCTTGCAAACTTGACAACTGCATGGAGCAAAACATTGTGAGAAATTAAGCTACCAGCTTTGGCAGATTATCTTACTCAAATAAAAGCATTTCAAACACCAATTCCTATAAGGCCCAACACAATGAGTCAATCAGAAGACACTGAAAAGCTGGTTTAAGTTGCTATATGGACCCCATTTTCCTGATATTTTGAATTTCTCCACTTCAGAAGTTGAAAAACAGAAAATGACAACTACAGCATAAAAATTTCAGCTAACTTAATCAGGAATATTAGGTTTCAGTAACTGCACATCTATAACCATGTATCCATCTGAACTACACATAGGCAACGGATACTCAAAGAGGACTCAATCGGACAAAACACAATGAGTTCAATGCTTCTTCACTCAAAGTAAAACAATAGTAGAATCAGATAGCAGACAATTACTAATGAAATTTGATTCAATACAAACACCAAGCCCAAAAATAATAATTCCACCATGAAGACAAAAGAAAAGAACACAATCTCAACCTTTATCAAAAGCTTCAGGGGTGGGCTCCATGGAATCAATGGTGAAGGGGGTGAAGGAGAGGCGGTGGCGAGAAACGGGGTCACGAATCTCGGAGAGAACTTCAGGGACAGTGATGAACCTATCGGCCAGGTGATGAAGCTTTTCGCTGCCCTGGATTACAGCGTTGGCATCAATTACAGCCAACGATATGCCGCCAGAGG
Source organism: Euphorbia celastroides (assembly GCA_948291685.1). Lineage (NCBI taxonomy): Eukaryota > Viridiplantae > Streptophyta > Magnoliopsida > Malpighiales > Euphorbiaceae > Euphorbia > Euphorbia celastroides. Next base: position 687 of record CAOJBJ011390108.1, on the reverse strand, counting down.
ACTGGCAGCTCTCGACGAAAGCCTTAGCAGGATCCTGATTCTGGCTGACCTTCGGCGGTGGTTGATTCTTCACTATATTGCTCCAACATGATGATGCCGGTGTGGTCTCCATTGTTGAGCGGCAGCAAACACAGAGCTGCTCCGTAAAACAGCAATTGTTGTTTAATGGAGACAAGAGGACGAGCAATTAAGCTAACTGGCGGCGGATGAGTAAGAATTCCGGCGACGCCAGTTTAGTATAAAAGGGGATCGTTGCTATAAAACCCTAGTAAAGAAGGTTCTTATAACGAACTCCACATTTTTATATGGGGCCCTCTCGAAAAAGTATGGGCGATAAAAAAACTTATTAAAAAATGTAAAATGATTAATCAAATAAATTATTTATAAAAATAATAAATAAGAAAAACTAATAACATCGAATATAAAAAATAAAATAATTACATTCAGTATTCTACCCACACATATTTGTAACACATATATCATACATTACACTCACAACAAAAAAACCGTTATTTTTTTCGTTGTAACATTTAAATATAATACATATGTCACACATATGTTACACATTGAATTTACAAGCATTAAATATGTGACATATAAAATACATATCCCTTCCATAAATTTTTTGAACTGGTATAAGAAGAAAAATAACTTTACAAATCTATACAGATAGCATACATATATAAT
>CAOJBJ011389811.1:0-15135 GCA_948291685.1 Euphorbia celastroides | reverse complement strand
CGCCTTAGAGATATGTGGCCTTCGGTCATAAAAGTGCTTCAAAATGTCTTTGTAGATGGCACCAAATATGAATCAAGAGCTCGGGTTAGGGGTTTGCTTAAGGAAATGGAGAGCTTTGAGTTTATATTTCCTATGCTTTTAATGAAAAATTTGTTGGGCATGACAAATAGTTTATCCATGGTTTTGCAAGAGGGGGATCAAAATATTTTAAATGCCATCAATCAAATTAGAAGCGTGAAGAAAGATTTGCAAGAACATAGAGATTATGGATGGGATAAGTTAGTGAAAGAAGTGGAAACATTTTGTAAAGCTAATGACATTCCGGTCATCAATATGGAAGATCTAGTTCCGAGGCATGTTCGTGTGAAGAGCGATGGGAAAAAGATCACCAACTATCATCATTACCGGGTTGAAATTTTTTGCGAGGTAATGCAATAACTTTAGTTTATTTGTTATACAAGTTATTTAAATCTATGTTACTGAACATAACATTTTTATAGTTTTCTTGATTTTTTTTTGTTTCATAAGTAAACTTGGATTTATCTAATTGAAAGCCTTTGTATAATTACTAGGTTCTTGACTCAATTATTCATGAGATGGACCACCATTTTTCTAAAGCAAGCACGGAGTTACTTGATTGTTTTGCATCTCTTGATCCTAAGGATGGATTTTCTAAGAAGATTTCAGTTTTGTGCACGACCTCGTGCAAGTCGTTGCACGCCGTGCGCAGAAGGAACAATTATGAAATTGTGACCAGAAGAGTGCACGACATCGTGCACCTGAACGCACGCCGTGCGTCGAGAAATAGTGTTGGAGCATTTGTGATCAGAAGAGTGCACGACGTCGTGCACCTGAATGCACGCCTCGTGCGCGCTCCGGAAAAACATGCCTTTTCACGGTTGTATTCTGATTTTTTCCGATTGATAAACATTTGGTGAACCGGCCAAATAAATATCAATCTAAAAGCGTTTCGCAACTTCAGAATTATCCGAATTTAATCCCCGATTCAACAACATATTATGTCTAAATAATTTCAAGGATATTACGGTTTTTCCAGGAGATTTATTTGGGATCCACCCACACGCGCCCTTATATTTCTATTGGATGTAAACATACCCTCACACGCACCCATGCGGTTGAACATTTCGATTATTCCTGACACCCATCGACTTGGATTTCCATGGTTTTTGGATAATCACCTGACTGGTATCATTCTAAATGAGTTTATCGAAAGGAATTTGTAAGTTTAATAGGGATTTGTCATTGGAATTTAACAAAATATCTACATACTTGCTCTCCGCTCATAAACTACAACATGCATGCATTCCATTTCAATCTCAACTAATCTCTCATTGATTTTTAAAACACAAACATGCCTTCATGAAAAAAAAATCAAACAAAAATCACTTCATGCTAAATTTATACAAAATGTGAAGAAACAATTCCATGCATACATTTTACGAAAGAAAACCAGTTTAGGCCACCCGAGTCAGAATATGCAGTCACATTATAAATCACTTACAGATATGTCATTATGGGTTAAGCCTGCAAATTATTTCATGTTATTGTTTGAAACTTGATGAACGAATTGATGGACATGCATGTTGACCGACTTAAGATACCAGCTCATCATTTTTTGGCATTGTGGTAGGGTCATTTTCACTCACCATCAAAGGAGCCTCTGCCTCTCTCTGCTTTGCTCAAATGTTGCACTCATTTCTTTTCTCATTTCTTTCTATTTATGCATTTATATTAAAATTACCCAAATGTCTAACAACGCTCTGGTACAAACATTGTCTCGGTGATCAAAGAAATGTTGTTTCCAATAGACTCCGAGGTAAAGTTGCAACAGTTATTTTCAACTTTATAATAAAAGAAGTTCAGATAATTTAACGAACCACTTAATTTGCTAGAGTTCTTTATTATTCAAAACCAAAGAATTGTGTATCGTTAACCCCATCAAAATAATGAACGACATTTATGTCACACATGCCCAAAATTTTGGGAGTCTAATATAATTTTTTTGTCAAAATAAAATAATGTGCAATTATTGATCACTCGCAATATAATATACTAATCCAATTGCGTAGAAGAAAAGGAATAATCATATTAGTAATAAAAAGATTGCAAAACCCACAAAAAATGAAAATTAGAATAGTAAAGAAGAGTTGTACTGAGTTGACCCACAGTCTTAAAAACACAGAAGAAGCCAACAACCAAGTTGCAGGAGAAGGAGAGGCATCCACATGCCAATGTACATAATCATCACATCAAAGGAATTGGGGATTAATAGATTTTATGGGCCCTAACCCTAACTTAATCACCCCTTTTTAAAGTGCAATTAGCAGATTTTATGGGCCAATTTGTTAGTTTTATTACCCCTATCAACCTGGCTAATCCCACAAAAAACTCTCTTTGTTTCCTAATCCAATACTAAACACACGAATTGCAATTGGTCTAATCAAATCCCTTTTTAAAGGGCCCATTTGACTGCATCATGAGGTTCCAAAGCATGTGCAATTTGAGTACCAAAGTGGTGACATTGATGAACATCAACATGAAGTTTAAGTGGGAGATGGAGAAAACTGATTGCACTTTTCTATAAAGGACTACAATAAATTTTGAGGTATTTCACTAAATCTACAATAAATTCTCCATACTTTACATATTTTCCCCTTCTTTTTTATTTTTTTGATGATTGATTATTGGTAGATAGTAGATGGGATTTTTTCTTTTAAACAATAAAAGGAGGCAATTTTTTCATTTTTAAACATTTTAAATTCAAACTTTGGCCCTGCACATACGAAAGTGAAATTTTGAGGTGAGATTTTGCGAGCTCTTTGCGATATAATTATTTGTGTGATTAGTCATATATATCATTAGTTTTTAGACCCTTGATAGTATCGCTGATATTATTTAATTTGATAGACTCACTCATGTATATTGTATAATATATGGTGTGTCCGAAATTATTCTATTTCGATCTCAAATAAACTGAGGGTAACGGTGGATACTTGGTGTATTTCAATAAAAATGAAAAATTTCAACAAAATAACAAAAACTATCATTATAATAGCAAACACAAATGTAAATATATAGTATTATATTATCAAGTTCAGGTAGTTGGTATGATAAGAGATGTACCTATACCCTACCCATACTCTTCCAGATATGCTTTTTAAACAGTTTTCATTCTAAATTCTGTTTCACAGGTTTGGGATAATCATGACACTAGTGCAAAAACTGCTTAAGTTTAGGGTCAGATTTTTTAGAAAAACCGATTTCAACAATGAATGATCGGTACCCATTAGAACAGCTAGTTGAGATCAGTTTACAAGAAAACCGAACTCAATGCCCTTCTTTTCACTAGTATAATACTTTTTTCAAGGAAATGTTAATGGTAAATATGAAAGGATTAGTAGAAATGTCAAATCCATGGTCCACACTTAAATTAAACCCCAATCAAATAGGATAATAAAGAAAATGTTAGAATCATCATAGCTGATCTTTTAGATGTAAAGACTATTAATCAGAAATAAAAAAAGGAAGGAGAAGGCTAGAGTTGTTCAATGGATCTATGACTTTTTTCTTTAGTATACCTCACTGTGTCTTCAATCATTTCATTCTAGTTATTTTTTCCAGCTTCAAAGTTGTCTTGGACAGACTTTTTACAGTAAAGACCGATGTTGAATGCACTAATGATCTACAAAAAAGGCACACTCAACTAAATAATTATGAAGTTAAATAATTGGTCATTTGTTTAGATATAACATCATAGCCTTAACATAGTTGTACACATCATAAGAAAGAAAGAAAGAACTAGCCTAGGAAATTAACCAAAGAATTAGCCCAATTGTTTCATGTGATTAGCAATTAAATACATACGAAACTCTTACTGGAGTATTAATTAGGCTAATGCATCATTAGCCTCAACTTGTAAAAATGTGCCAATATGCACATAACTGTTTTCATTAAGTCAATAAAATAAATACAACGATCCAATTTTAAGAGAGTAATATATTTGGCTTATTAATTAACAAAAGAAGTGTGATCCAATAGACAGTGGGAAGCAGAGATATGAATGGAAAGAATGAAAATCCAGATTCCACATTTTATTTTGCTGTTAGTATTGTTTTTTATAACAGAATTCAACGTGTCCATGAATTGAATTTTATAATTGAGAGCCTCCCTGGTCCACAACGAATGGTCCAGATAATATAATAAAAAGCAACCCACTTATAAAAATCAATCCATCTTTTCACTTTTTCTTTGTCTCGTATACTGACTCCCCTCATTAAAGCCCCCACCACCAAACTACTGCTTATTACTCTCCAACTCAATCCTCTAAACTAACATTCATTTCTCTATGTATTACACTAATTGCTACTGATTAGAAACGTTCAAGTTTCTTCTACACACTTGTTATGTGATCATGAACAGCACTATAAACAAAAGGTATATATATATATATATATGAATATGAATGAACTAGTTCGTACTCGCTTTATTTTTCAAACAAAAAAAATCCACATACTTGTGCTTATATCTATGAAAAAACAACTTCACTCTACCCTGAATAGAAAAAATCAACTACCCTCAAGGACAATATGCTAAGATATGTTTGAAGATACTATCTCAAAAAGTTGCTATCAATTAGAAGTTGATATATAAGAGCAAAATTTGATATCAAACGACACCCTTTGATCCTTCACAGTAATTAATTTGAGAAATTGTCCGATTTTCCTTCTCAAAAGTAAACTATATTCAATTAGAAGCTTAAAAACAAAAAATCTCATAAATTCAGTGTTAGAAAAACAATATCACAAACTAGTTCTACAACATTTGCTACAAATGATCATATGACCTCTTTTCCTGAAAAACTATGAAATAGAAAAAGAAAGGAGAAAAGTAAGAAAGGGAAAAAGAGAGGGAGAAATGGAGGAATGATCCACCTGTTTGTCAGTGATGTTGTGCCTCGATTAGGGCAATCTCCAGCCCCACCACCACCTGGAACTCTTCACCCCTGGGCCCCTCTTCTTCTTCCCTTTCTTCTTCTTAAATCTCCATTACATTTTTTAATGCAACCCTAATCCCCTTTTCTCTTCTCCTCAAATAATAGGGTTTCACAGACTGTAAAAATCCCCCCAATTACTGTTTACTCCACTGTCAAATGGCATTGCTTTGTTAGGTAGGATTCCTTGCCTTGCTATTTCTCCATTACTTACCATTTATATACAAAAACCTTTCGCACTCACATGTGTGTTTATATGTATATGTAGCAGCACTCAATTTCCCCAATTTGAAATATTTAATGCAAATGGAGGCAACGTTACTCAAATGGGAATTTTTCTTGGATTCAATAACACCAGCCAATAATAGCAGCTATGTTAAATAATAATACTGTTCAATTCTCTCATTACTCGCTTGATCAAACCCTAAATCTCATACTAATACTCGCACAAAAGAATAAATTAAAAATTTTTGGAGAAAATTAAAACAAAAATTCAAATTCAAGAACAATCAAACCTCACGTGTCCAAACTACACAACTGGAGGATGATGATGATGTCGTCAAGTCATTTCTCTACGAGTGATGACTCGTTGAATCGTGCCGGTCGTCGCCGCCGCCGTGGTGGGAGTTTGACCCACTCGCCGGCGGTTCTGATAAACCACCGCCGCCCCTGTACGGATTTAATCCGGCCAACATACTCAAATGCCCTTCGTTTATACCGCTGTTACTTCCATTTCCGCCGCCGCTGCCGTTGCCGCCTCCGGCGGCGGAGCCCAGCTGCTGACTAGGCAGTAACGCCACCGGAGTTGGAAAATTCATAAAATGCAACCCACTAGATGTTGTACTACAGTACAAAGCGCTATTATTGACTGAAGGAAATGTCCAAAATGGGTCTCCACCCATCACTTGGTTATTCGGGTTTGCAAGCATCCAAAAATTCGCCGGAATCTGGCTGTGCGCCGCCGCCGGGATTGCTCCGGTGCTCGATTGCAGCAAATAGCTCCCCATCTGATGCTGCTGCGCCGATAAATCGAGCTCCGGCCGTCTTTTTCTGCTCAAGCTTTCATCTGTTTCGGCTGTTAAATCCATCGATGAATTATCTCTCAATTCCTGCTTCGCTTGGAGAATTGAGTTCAAATTGCTCGACTGGAAGTTCAAAAACGCCGGCGCCGGCGAAGTTTCGAGGCCGATTCCGGGGAACAAACTCCGGCGTTGATTAATCGAAAAATTGGGATTAAATGCGGCCGATCTTAACTGAGAAGGAACAGACATACTCGAACCTGAACTACGGAGTGAAATATTCAGAGACGTAAAATTGGCGGGGATAGTTCCGGTGCCGGTGGCGGCGATCACGGCGGGCTCCGCCTGTTGGAGGAGCCATTCAATTGTCTCGCCGTCGGATTTGTGGCCGAGCTCTCGAGTGAGCTGAAAAACCCTAGCGGCGCAGAGAGCCGGCATCCGAATTCTGCGGCCGCGGCCCTCGACTTTGGTGTGGCGATCCTTGGTGGAAGTCCGCTTCGGCGGCGGCTTCTTGGTGGGCTCGGCGGCGGGGACGATCTGGAGAGCGGCGGCGGAGGTAGAATTGTGCTGAGAAGAAGTGGAATTAGGGTAAGGAGAGGAGGAGGAACATGGTTGTTGGTCGTCTTCTTTCTTTTCGAGTAATTGGAAGGGGAAGTTGTGGCGGTGGTTGTGGTGGTAGTGGTGGTGGAGGTTATCGTCGCCGGCGTCCATGATGGCATGAAAGTAAGTGGTTTCTGGAATGGCTGAATTTAGGGATTTGGAGAAAGAGAGACAAGGAGAAATTAAGGAAGTGAGAAATGGGGGAGAAAGAGATAAGAAGGGGGGAAGAGAGAGAGAAGAAGGCAAGCTTTAAGTACAAAGATAATGAGTGGGAATTATATGGGTTGCCTTTTAAAGGCAATTTTTTTACTAAAGAAATTTGCTTTCTTTATGTCCTGCCTCCGACTTGGACTTTTTCAATATCTTATATGAATTCCTCATTTTATTGGGATTTTGCATAATGAGAAAAAATTTAAAATTTTATGGTATTGGAAGACGAAAAGAAGCTGGCATAAATAACCTATTGTTAGAGATGTCATTTGGGCGAAGAATATTCAAAAACATGGAGATCCAAACAGACGGAAGTCTCGAATTGCAAGGGTATATGTGGAGATAAGTTTGTCCTCGTATGAAATTCATAGGTGAATGTGGGTCGAGCTATCCTCGAATCGTGAAGATCTCTCAGATTCTCCATCACTCTTGAAAAGATTTTCATAGAAAAAACCGTAATATGCCCAGAATTATATGGACATATTAATTTTTTTTTCATGTGTTGTGAATTTATTATTTTACCTTTTGTGGTCTACACGCCCTATTTTTTTTTACTGTAGTTTAGTTACACTCAAAAATTTATATGCTGCAACTTGTTACTGATGGCGAAACTTATTAATCCACATTTGAGCTTTTTTATTTTATGTTTACAATATGATATATTTGCATGCTACAACTCAATTGAAGAATTTTGGATAATTATAAACATTTGTAATATTGTTGCATAGTGAATATGTATGGTAATTATTTACAATTTTAATGTGAGATTGAATTTCATATTTATAGTTTTACTTTTTAAAATTATAATTCAAATATAACTTTGCTCGTTACAGAAAATTAGGATGCCTGATTCACTTCCAATACAAAAAATCATCATTTTTAAAATTAGTGCGGAGATTCTTCAAAACCCAACCGAAACTATATGTATGCGGAATAGGGGTAAAAGTATCCCAAATATTAAATGGGGAATAACTGAAACAACAATATATAGAAAGTATTAAGCGTGGAGTGAAGATTGCATAAACCACACTGAAGACATTCTTATCTATTGTATTTCTATACTTTTAAAAAGTCCGATCAACCTCTCTTAACTTGTAAAAGTATATCAATAATTAAGATTTATTTTTTATAAAGAAACTGGTTCTTTTAAGATCCTCTTTTAATCATGGCTCACAACGTTGTGAGAATAATAAAGTTTCCATTATTAATTAATTTAAAAATTGTGAGCCATCCTGGTGTGTATTCATTTTTACAAGTTTAACATATTGGGGCAAATTATGGAAGTTCACAAATTAAGGGGGTTGAGGGTTCCCGTCAGTGGTGCGCTTTAGATATTTTAACATTTTCTCCTATTTTTTACCTTTTCATCTTAACTTGCCCATCCTTAAACTACTTTTTAATTGAAGTTGAGTTTTAAAATGGGTCTCCAATTTGTATAATAAAAAAATAAAAACATAATAAATAAAATTAAAAAAAAAGTCCTCATTAAGCAAGTATACAGTGCAACCAATGTTTTAGAAAGCGTTAGGCGCTAGTCGAGTGAAAAAGATCTTTGGGACCTAGGTGAGGATTAATTGAGGTCTAGGTGGGGTCTGGATTTAGACCTAAGCGGAATTCATTTTATTATTGTATATTATATTTTTCAAAAGTATTGAAATTATGAATTCACTTATAAGGTGAATGAGATAAATTTAATTAAAAAATAATTTTTAATATTATCAAATATTAAAACATATATTCGAAACAATGTTTGAAGAATAACTAGATGCTAGTTAAATGGTAGAAATGTTATTATTTGTGATATATAATAAATTGTTAATGCGAACTATATTGTCAGACTACTTTAATGTATCAAATTTTTGCCAATAAAACTACTTTTTTATGTGTAAAAAGATTAAACTATGTTTATTATAGATATTAATATCTTTAAAACAAGAGTTTAGGCTCGAACTTAGGCGGAAAAAATCGGATTAGACGGTGTTAGGCGGCGTCTAGGCAACACTAAATCGGCCCAGCGCCTGGGAACGCTCTAGGAGTCCAAAGTCGGGCGGCAAGCCCAAAAATAGGGCCTAGGCGGAACTAGACGGGGATTTTTAAAACATTGGATGTAACACACCTATTTTCATGCTAGTTATAGAATTAAATTTGAGGACAAGTGAGACCTACTCAAGAAGTCTGAATTTCAATCAAGTGACTTTGCTAAACGTGTCTGTCATTGCTCATGTTCTCAATACATGTTTATGTTCATGTTCTCCTTATTAAGTGTGATAGCAATTATATTGTTATAAGTAATAAAACATACAAATCTTCGGTTCCACTCATTTCCGTTAGTAGGGTAGAGCTGGAACAATTATGTAATTACCACACAACGAATTCTCTTTATCATAATCATAAGATTTATTGTCTTTATTAATGTGAAAGTGAAACTATTAAAGTATGTTATGCGTAATTTTTTATGGTTGGGTAAGGCTGAGGGGAGGGGTTTGTGTAAAGTGGCTTGGGACTCGGTATCCTTACCGAAGGATCTTGGAGGCTTATTCATTAGAGATTTGCAGTTGGTTAATTGCAGTCTTTTGTTGAAGTGGTTGTGGAAGTTGCGTTTACCTAGGCCTAATTCCCTGTGGTTGGATATTTTTGTTGCTCGTTACGAGTTCAGGAGTTTGTGCCCCCAAATTTATTGAGAGATAATCGGTTGTCGATGATCTGGAAAGGAATTTTATCTTGTTGCTCTGGTAACGAGCTATGATGGTTGGTTTTTTGCTCTCATATCCGGGTGGAAATTGTGTCGGGGGCTCAATGCTCGTTCTGGAACGATAATTGGACAGCTAATCAGCCCCTTTCATCTTTATTTCCTGATTTGTATGCTCTTTGTAATAGGAAGCATTGTTCAGTGATCCAAGGGTGTGACTTTTTGTTTGGGAATTCGGTTTTCTCAAGACCCTTTTGGAAGAGACGGCTTCGGATTTCCAGCCAAGATAGATGTGTGGAACTTCGAAATTGGATTTCTATCTCTTGGCCTTCCATTTTTTCTGAAAATGAGCTGGAAGTTGATGTGGGGCAGCCCGTCAATTGTTTGTTGGTGAGGCTTTATTTGGGATTTAGACCCTTCGTCTTTTATCCGTGGGATATTTGACATAAGGCCCCATCCTGCGGTGAATTTCATGCTAATTTGGAAGTCGATTGCGGCCCCTAAAGTTCAGTTCTTCGGCTGGTTGTTGTATCATAAGCGTTTACCAACTCGATTGATGCTTGTTAGTCATAATTTTCAAGCTGTTCCTGATAGTGTTTGCCCGTTCTGTTCTGAGACTGAATCTGTTGATCATGCTATTCTGTTCTGTCCTAAAAGTTATCAGGTGTGGTGCGAGGCTTTTAAGCTTTTTGGAATTCATTTGGTGGTTCCTTCTTCTGCATACGAGTTTCTATTGGTTTGGCAGAGTTTTTTTTTTTCGACGGGTTTATGGCACGACTTCGGGCCTGGTCTATTTGGAAGTGGCGGAATAAGTTTGTGTTCGAAGGCGTGCTTTGCAAGGTTAGCATCCTGTATGAGTGCATCCATTTGTGTTGGTTCGACTTTAAGTGTAGGAAGCGTTTGTTTGGGTATGCCGTTTCCGATTTATTTGTAAATCCAAACTTGCTTCTTTCTTGTAATTAATTGCTCCCGTTCTTCACTTGAGAACGTGGTTGCTCATCAATGATTGTGGGAGGGTTCTCCCGCTCATTGTTTTTCAAAAAAAAAAAAAATGTATAGGGCGCACCAACACTCGCTAGTTTGAGAACATTGTATATCGTAAGGAGCTTTAGGAGTGGAGCAGGGTAATATTTGACAGCGTGGCATGTTCCGTACAGTTATAACAAATAACTACTGTAGAACAATATTTAGAGGGGTGGATTAGCAATTTGTTGTTTTGATTGTATTATAGTCACATCCACTATCAATAATCTGATTGGTATATAAAGCTATAGGTGTAACATTATCTACAAAATTTTGGCACAAAAGTAAACCAAACAATTTCTCATAAGTAGTTGATTCTTTAAGAAGTTCAACATTATGAGTAATGACGATAATCATCATGAAATCTAGCCATAATAAAGTGGAGAAGAAAATCTTAAGCTGAAATAGAAATTAAGTGTAGCTTGGACGTATGAAATTTGACTTAGAGCATTTGTGTAGCTTAAATTGACGAAATTCCCGCAAAGATTAGGACTTATTAGTTTGTACAGCGTAAATGGACGAAATTGCAATAAATATTGGGTTTCATTCGTTCAAGACAATACCGACAGCAATACTAGTCATTCGACAATAACGTTTTGGGTCCTATCTGCCATATATGTGATATTTGGAGAATATTCATATTTTTGTATTTCATATTAAGCTGTAAACTCTATACCATAAAAAGTATTTATAAACTGTAAATCTTATATTGATTAAAATTCTATGTAAACCAGCACAATTGACTTCCAAGTGACCCGACTATTCATTTTTTACTAAAACTGTAAAGGAGTTGAGTCGAGTCGAATTGAACTTTAGCATGTTCAAATTGGGTTTGTTTAATTTTTAATGAACTCAAACTTAGTCAAAACGATACAAATGCTTGTAAAATTGTCCCTTATTCAAATTTTGTTGTTACTTTATATTCTCCTTTTGGAGTAGTGATTAAAGACGGTTTTATTTTAACTTAAAAGTTGGAATAAATTATTCACTATAATTTTGCTCTTAGATCGACGACTCAATTAGATCATTTTCTCACTAAGAGTGGGGATTTTTTGGCATATAGAGACGATTGAAACCATATATATATCTTCATCTGTTCTTAGAACGTGATGATTTGATTGATATGGTTTTTTTAGTAAAGAAACATTATATCAGTCATACAAGATACTCACTTTTTAATATGCTTACGACTTTATTGACATGCTTATTCTCGAACTTTTACAAACATATCCTTGAGCTTTTTGCTGAGATTTTTGCAATTTTTCAATTTTAAATTTTTTTCACAAACATACCTATCTATTATATTTTTTTGAAAAACTCTTGGGAGATCGATGTGATCCCCCGATAGAAAAAAGAAAAGAGAGGGTAAAAATTTCAGGGCGGAGTCCCAAAATATTTTCCCGCTTACCTACAAAACACCTCCTCCCTTTTTTGCATTGATCAGATAAAATTACAAGGTTCATGAACAAAGTAAGACCCTTGGGTCAATAAGCATATCTAAGACTGAAGAGCACATGCGCTTCTTCTTACAAATAAATAAAAACCATACTAAATTGATGTTGCTATAAAAAATATCCTCATGACCTGTAGCTCCCTCGAATACAAATTTATTTCTCTGAATCCAAGTCGACCACATAATTGTAAACCAAAGAGAAGTGGCAAAGGCAAGACCATTACCATTACGGAAGAAAGAGCGCCACATTGCTAGAAAGCCTATAATCGATTTTGGGATGGCACATTGAATACCTATCCAACGAAACAAACAGTTCCAAACATCAAAACTTCAAGCACAGAAAATGAGAGCATGAGCAACCGATTCATCTTCATTACAAAAAGGGCATCTTGGAGAAGGGACTGTTGGAACGTGTCTGTGAAAAAGAAACGAATTTGTGGGAAAGTGATCATGAAGTAACAACCACCCAAAGAAAGACACCTTTGGTAGAAGGATGGAGTCCCAAAGAACCTTGAAACCAAAAGGCGCTTTGGAGGGTAAACTCAGCCTTGAAAAGGACGATGCAAAGGACGCCACAGAGAAGGAAGCATTGGGAGAATGAGACCATAAAAGCTTAACAGACCGCTGCTCAAAAAATAGAGGTCGAGAGCCATCTGGAGTACCTGCAACATCACCAAACAAAGATGGGACCGCTGTAATTATCCAAGACTTCAGCTCTAGACAACGTTCTCGATGAGAAATCCTTAAGTTTCTCTTCCACATAGGGCGAGAAAACAGAGAGGAACCAAACAGCCCCCTACAACCTGCCATAACCGAACAGAGTTTCATGTTGGATAGATGATAAAGATCGAGGTAAAGGGATCGAAGTGAAACATTTGCGGTCCAGTTATCCTGCTAAAACAGAGCAGTCGAACCATTGCCTAAACTCACCTTTGACGAATTCAAAAAATGGTCCTAAAAATCGGTCTTGTGAATACAATCCTTGATAACTCCATGCCAAATATGTGATAGATGTTTAGGATCCGCTGTGAGCAAATCAAACCACGAAGAAAGACCATGCCATTGGACACAAAGAATAAACCAAAGAATCCTGGGAACTGTTACGAATCTTCCAAATCCATTTGAATAACAAGCTGGCATTCATCAATTGAAGATCTCTTATGGAGAGACCTCCATAAACTTTGGTAAGGTAATCGTGGGCCAACTAACCTTGGAAATACCTCGAGAGTCATGGCTGCCCCGTCACAGGAAGTTCCTCATTATGGCTTCAAGAGTATGAGCGACCGAGACCGTGAGGCGAAAAGGAGACAATTGATAGACCGGAAGAGAAGCAAGAACCGATTTAATCAAGACTAAACGCCCGGCATAAGATAAAGAATTGCCCTTTCAATTAGCTAATTTAGAGCGGAAACGACCAATTAAAGGATCCCAGGATGAGGTAGAATTCATTAAGCGACACAAAGAATTCCCAAGGTAAAAGATCGGAAAAGACTCCACACGGCAACCCAACATCGAAGCACAAGCAGCAAGGGTTGAATCCTCCACTCTAATGGCCATGATCGAGCTCTTATGTTGTTCCATTTAATGTTATCCTTTATGAGCTGGAATATTCGAGGTGGTGTTCGTAGTAGTTTTAAACAGTCATTCATTAGGTCTTGTCTAGGAAGCACCGACTGAATTTCTTTGTTTTATATGAAACGAGACTTGCTAGGGTATCAGATGCTATCATTAAACGTTTCTGGGACCATAATGATTTCTCCTTTTTATGTGTTCCGACTGTTGGGTTTTCTGGTGGTTTGATTGTGTCATGGAATTCAGTTTCGATGCAGGGGTTTCTTATTTCCTCTGGAGAACATTTCATGTCTTAGTTGTACTCTTTCTCTATTTATAGGAAGGGCTAAGTCCTTATCGGTTGAGGATTCTTAATTAACTAAGGCTTACTTTCCTATTTGGTTAATAATCCTATTAAACATAACACTAAAAAGTCTTGCGCGGACTCGGGCGGCCTGTGATTGGGTGATTGAATCGCGGGTGCTGATTTGAATGTTTGTTCGCATAATTCTTTCTAAACATCCTAAGGCTCGACGAAAGAGCTTTTTGGTAGTGCGGATGAACCGAGATCCAGATGGACGAATAGGTTTCATACTCAATTGACTGCATCCCTCTTGAACAGAAAGACAACCACGATGGTGTTTAACTGGCCCTAAGGGAATCCATTCTCCTTGAGCTTTTAGCGATTGAATGTGGATTCCGTCTCTCGGTCTGTCCTCCTATTCGAGGAAGCCTTGGCTTTCTTTTGTATCAGCATTGGGTTTAGCTATAAAAGAAGAATTCTAGCTTTCTAATAAGAAAGAAAATGCAATACTGCGTGATAAGATTAATGGCGCTGTCTGCTGATAAGCTTCCTGAGGAAGAAGTGACCCTTCCCATTTGAAGCTATAAGATAGTCGTTGTGCGAGCTTTTGAAGCAAGCTAGAAGATAGGGACAAGCAAACCTGGGATCAAAGAAACTAGCGGACTGATCACTAAATAGATACAAATAGGTGTAAATTCTGACATCACCACAGCCCGCTTGGTTCTACCAGTAGAAGTTTACATCCAATAATCATAATTAGTATAATTTCCAAATTAGGCCTTTTTTCCAGAATATTTCAATTTCCGAAATACTATTTCCAGAGTCTAATAATTTGTATCTCTATAGTTATATATGCAGTTTTTTTGGTAGAGATATATATGCAGTTATTATCATTTCAGTTAGAGTAACAGATATAAAATAATGGGAAATCGACATGGTTATATAGTTTTTACAAATTATTTGTATAAATGTTATCTAACTATATTATTTACATTGTATGTTCTCTTTAAATTAAAATTGCATTCTGTACGTTCTACTTTACATTTGCGTTACATGTCAGTTACAACACTGACGAAAATTCAAATACATTTGCTTTACATTTGCGTTACATATCAATTACAACACTGACAAAAATCAGATACATTTGCTTTACATTTTCCTTACATATCATTTTACAAGGACTTTTGCAATCCAATCAAATCAAATCTCTTCAAGGTGGCGAGGCCAATTTACTCAATCCGATTGTCTACTTGATTTCGAC
Source organism: Euphorbia celastroides (assembly GCA_948291685.1). Lineage (NCBI taxonomy): Eukaryota > Viridiplantae > Streptophyta > Magnoliopsida > Malpighiales > Euphorbiaceae > Euphorbia > Euphorbia celastroides. The sequence continues at coordinate 14 of CAOJBJ011389811.1, read as the reverse complement.
TTGTTCTTCTCTTC
>CAOJBJ011388408.1:0-10563 GCA_948291685.1 Euphorbia celastroides | reverse complement strand
CTCAGCGCGACTTATCCTCAGTGAGCTTTCTCCAATATGCTTTCTTCCTTCGCTGAGATTCTTCAGAGCCTGAGCAAAACAACCTTCAGCGAGCTGTCCCTTCAGCGTGGCTTCGGTATCAGCGAGACTGGTCCAACACTTATAATGTTGATGCAAAAACCTATTTTCAATGAATGGTAATAACTCAATCAAGATGAAATTAAAGACATATTTCATATTTAATATTAATCCAACGAAGATTGTATGGACTCTCAAAATACGTGTCATTCGTCTTTAGACTGCTCTTATTTACAAAAAAAACTAAAATTAATATTTACTATTGCTTTGGCTAAAAATTATTTGTCTTTGAGTATTATATAATTAAGAAAAAAAATAATTAACTCATTTGCATATCTTATTTAATAGAAAAAACAACTATGGAGAAAACAAAATACTGGATTCTTGATTTTTTATTTAATTACTTTACTTTTTAATTAAACTAAAGAAATTAACTGGATATCAATAAAAGTTTTTAATAAAATAAATTTAAATAATTTATCTCTACATCATATAGAGCATTACACTAGTATGATAGAATTATAAAGGATGTAAGAGTTTATTTTCACGTGCCAAAATATGTTTTTTCTCTGAAGTATAGCAAGTGGTCAAATAGGAGAAAATAGAACCATGGCTAGCCCAATGGTATCCCATGTGGCACCCATTGGTCTATCGAATACTCCTATGTTTTTATAACATTATTTATATTTCTTTTCAAAATAATAATAATAATGATAAAAGATCAACTAACACGAGTGGGCCCACTATATAAAAATATCTATATCATATATTCATATACAATGATACATCAAATATAGCTGGCCTTTATATATTTGTTTATTATAGCACGCATATCATTTGACTTTCATATATTGAACAAGAATAATAATGATAAGCCAGAACAATAGCTGTTAACAGAAATTAATTGCTTGTATACGGAAAATTTGTCAAAAAAATGTTGAACCTTTTCAAGAAAAAAATAAATAAACACCCAAAATACGTATAAAAGATCAAAAATCGAAATAGACAGACAAAACAAAAAATAGAAATATCTCAAGAATAATCATAAATATTAAGTAACAATTACAATTATATTTATTGAAAAAAAATACAAAATGCTTGGATGATTTTAAAGAAGTTCAATCCTTACAGTTTGAAACTATTTCTAATGTTCTTTCAAAAATATCTATTATATAAAATTAGATTGGCTAAACTTATCGGGATCCTCCTGAATTTATCCACTTTTTTATTTGGTATCTCTAAACTTTCAAAAATTTCTCACAGTGTCACGTGTCGACTTTTGATTAAGTTGACTTTTCAAACATTTCATCCAATCAAAAGTTGACACGTTGTATCCAGGGGGCTGAGAGACATGTTTTAGAAAATTAAAAAAACTTTTGAAAATTCAGGGATACCGGACAAAAAAGTGGACAAGTTGAGGAGAGTGCGGATGTATATTTTTAGATATCAAATTCAGTTTGGAATGAAATTTTTTAAAAGAGAGGGATATATAAAATAAAAATTTTTAAACTGACTTGGTAGCTTAACCCCAACCAAGGGGTTGCTCTAGGATCCCGTACTGCTCCTTATACCACACACTTAAGGGCGTTGCTCCACAACATTTCTTGAATAAATGTGCACTTCAATACTTAGTACACAAGCAAGATAAAAATATCTAACTGAAAGACAAGATAAAAAGAGAAAGGAAAAGAAGAGAAAATATCTAATGAATCTTAAAAAATAGAAAATATCAGGCTGACGATTGGTTCAAGATATTATCAACCTGAGACGCTGACGTGTCGCATCCGTCACGTGTAAAAGCGCTGCCATGTGGATATTTGATTGGCCAAAAGCTCCACCCCATAACCACCGCCTCCTCCTCCTCTCTTAATTCTCTCTCTCTCTACCATTTCCCTCTATATTTAGACCGAGTTTCTGTTCAGATTTCTTCATATTCTAAGCAATTTTCACGTTTTTGTTTTCTACTTTGTGGAGCGCTTAAATCATGCAGCGTCACGATCTCTGCCGGAATCTTCCTTCGCCGTCGTCAGATCGTTTCCGTACGGAGCGGAATTTGTCTCGGACGGAGTCCTTCTCCTCCACCATCACCGCTGATGACTCCTTAGCTCCGGTAACTAATTATACATACTTTTTTTTGGAAAGATTGTTTGCTTTGATTATTTGATGGATGAGAATCTGAGATCTCGTTGGGGTGATGGATTTTTGTTTTTTTTTTTTTTTTGTGGAGATTTTGTGTGTGTTTGATCTGTTTGTTTCTGTTCTTAATTACTTCCCTTTTGAGTTTGGATTTTTCCGTCTTTGTGCGGGTTTCCTTGTTTTTGTACTTGATTAGGTTTATAGCTAATTGTATTTTTTTTCATTTTGTTATGCATTTGTGTCAGATTTTTGGTGCTGTGATTATATAGGATCAGCTGATTTATCTTTGTTGGTTATATTTCTGCCTGTTCGTGTGTTTTTTTTTTATCTTATGTTGGCACGTCAACCAGCTGAATACATTATCTGATTGGTCAATCCACTTAGATTAATGTGCAGAAACTTATTTATTGATGAGATATGAAATTCAATCAAACTTGTTCAGAGATCTATGTTCTTTAATGTAACTATCATTTTTCATCTTCGAAGATTGCTTCTCAATCTCACCTATTAGAAGTTCGTATCAATTGAAACATATTAGATGTTGTTCAAAACTTGATACAGTTATTGCAGAAAGGTTAGTGTGTGTTTGTCACAAGTTATTGTTGAATGCATGTTGGGATTATTGCCAGAAATTTCATTAGAAGTCTTTCTTCTTTTTTTTTGTGAAAAATACTGTGTTGATGTTGATGATGTTGTGCTCATCTACAGAGTATCTGACAGAGTTTGTTTTCTGTTTTGTCCGTGGCAGGGCCCATCTACAGAGTGGACAGATGAAAAACACAGCATGTATCTGGATTCATTAGAAACAACATTTGTCAACCAGTTAAACAATTCCCTCTCCCATGGTTGTTTGAGAAAAATCTTATGGGGACCATATTCTTACCGAGCAATGCCAACCAACATTTCTGTTCACCAGGTACTTATAATCTGTAGCTCATTTCTTCGTGTAAGTGGTTGTGCACTCTAGGGAGGTAAAAGTAGAGTTGATCCCTCTTGAAGGAAAGGACACGGCTTGCAGAGTTTATGTATTCTTTCTGATTTATATATCCATTGTGATAGTTTGTTACATTTTTGGCTTGTTTTGTTTATCATTGGTTATAATCCAGTTCCTGGTTCTACAGGATGGCAAAATACAGAAGACGAATCCCAAAAGGAATAATCTGTCGTTGGAAAGCACAGCTGATTCTCATATTATTCTGGAAAATCGACACGTACAACACCTTTCATCTTCTGGAAAACGAAGCATTGCCAAATGCCGAGATCAAGAACATAATGAACGCTCTTATGAAAGCTTAAACAGAAGAGATAGTTCTCCTGAAAGTTCAGCAAGAATCTCACTGAAGCATTCCACAGGTACCATTTCTCATGATATCCTAGACTGTTGTTGAGATGTTATCATTTTATTCCTTCCAACTAAATGAAACTTATTTCTGAAAATTTACCTCTAATACCTTAATTGTTGCAATTATTTTCCAAATATTCCGGTATTTCTTCTGCTGAACTCTTTGGTTTCTTCATGCAGAGGTTTCAGATCAGAACTTTGTCAATGCAAGCCAAGAAGAAAGGCCAAACTTTCGGGCAACAAAGAGGTCGAAGAGAGTTATAGCCGATAATTCAAGCTACGATCAAGTAACAATCTTCATACAACTAAAACCCATTGATAAATTGGCTTGTTTATAATTTCGGTATGATCTAATTTATACAATTTTTCAGGTTGTACCTTGCAGAAATCCTGCTACAAACCATGCTTCTACATCCCGTCTGGTCATGCACCAGACAGATCAAGAATTACAGACTGGAAACCTCAAGCAACTCTGAATGTTGGCTGCGAAAGAGCTGCAGAAATTTTCTGAGGCGAAGTAGGATAGAGTTAGTTATCATTCATTTATATGATCAAGAAGTTTTGGAGCCATAAATGTTGAAGCTTATTATTACGGTATGGATTTAAATGTTTGTAATATTGTAATAGTTTGCTGTAAAAATTTGAGAGGTAAAAGTGAAAAATTGTAACTGCTTGTAGGGAATGGCTAACCATTCAACCGAAGTTCTGCAGTTCTTTTCCTTTTCTACCCAAATTTTTAAATGTATTCTTTACGATATCAACTTATATGGTGTGGTTCAAGACTTGATTTGATTGATCCAATGGATATTACTCAATTTGGTGTTCTTTTCCATGTCTCAAGTTTGGTTTCAAATTCCACGTTAGTAATTAACGTGGTGATTCATTTCAAGGAAGAGCATAACTTAAATGTTAAAAGAAAAGGAAGTAAAAGGGTTTATGTATTGTTTAATGATATTAAATAGCAGTTATATCAATTTAGTTATAACATTTGAAAAAGAATGAATTATGAGCAGTAGTAAACGACTAAGGGTGACAACAAAGTCAACCAAAACCAAAAGGGTTTGTGTTTATTGTCTCATAGCTTTACGGAATAGTTAGGTTTATAGCATTAGTTTTTCAGAGCGCACCACGACTCAATAACAACATTTTTTGTAAGTCATTGGAAAAAAAGCGGACAGTAAAAAGCTATAACCTGAAATTGTTCTTAACGAACTATTACATTTTTTTTTTGTAATTTCCATTGCTAAATGTGCATAATCTATTAGGTTACCAATCTAAAGCCTCTTAATTTATCATACTAGGAAAAGAAGTAAAATGTTTTTAGTTTATTAGGGATGTTTTAATATATCATTCAATGATATTAACTATTTATTTATTTAAGTGACAAAGGTTGCAGTCTGGTGATTAACAACTAAATCTTAAAACAAAATTATTTATTTACTTAAGAAAAATGCAAAATAAAAATTGGATTGTAAGCAATCCTAGCTGTGGTCTTCTCATTGGTTGAAAGAGAAAGCAAAGGCCAAAATGGAGGAGGAAAGAAGAAGACCCTGGTTTGTATTGAATATTGATCCTATTCCCAACACTAATCTCAATGTTCCAAATTTCATTAACTCCATTGACTCCTCTCCTTTAATGGAAATCTCATCTTAATTGCCTCAAAGTTTCAATCTTTCCACACCTAATCTTCTTCTAATAAAAAACCCAACAAGCATTCTTCCCCTTATTGCCTCCGACATCTCCATTAACCTCCTACTTTCCAATTTGATTTACATAGAGCCTAGAGAAGTAGAGAGAGGGATTTTTGATTAATGGGTGTTTTGGCGAATCTAAGAGGCTCTAAAACTGCGGGTCAAGATGGGGGATTAGTTTCACCCGATGGGTCGTCTTCGTCATCTTCGTTTTCGCCGTCTCCGAAGAAGAAATGGAGAAACTTTTTACTGGCGTTCGTTGTTCTTGTTGTTGTAGGGGAGATCTCATTTTTGGGTCGGCTTGATATGGCTAAAAATGCAGCTCTCGTTGACTGGGCTCATACCCGGTTCTACAGGTCGGGTTTGAGCCTGGATTTGGGTTCGGAGAGTGGGCAGGATTTGGTTGATGAAGGTGTTGAGGAGTGTGAAGAATGGCTGGAAAAAGAGGATGCTGTTGTTTATGCTAGAGATTTTGATAAAGATCCTATCTTGGTTGTTGGTGCTGAGAAGGTTGGAACAAACAAAACCTTGATTTCTTGTGTTTTGTTTGACTATATTCATGAGAAATTGAGCATGATTAGTTATGGTTGTGCTTGTTTGAGTTCCAATTTGTTCGATTTAATCATACAGCATTGAACATTAGGAGAATAGGAGCTCTATATGTCATGGTTGATTATCACATGGGAAGTAAAGAATCAGTGCAGGTTACTTTAATTGGTTCTAATGATTGAGGATTAGTTAGGTTTTAAATTATGCAATCAAGCTTAGTTTGATATGTTTTGCTGGGCAGGCTCCTGGATTCGGTTCGTTATTTACAGAACATTTAGTGAGATATAGGAACTTGATTTTATAGTGGATGTGGTTTTATGTGAAAGATTTTCGGTTGCAATGTGGAGACTTCTTTATTTGTATGTCAATGAAACCAAATCATGTATAGTGGATTTTAATTTACCATGGTTTTAGTTCAATACTTGTATTTCTTCAAGCCTAATGTTCGTTCAGTTGCAATGTGGAGACTGGAGAAGTTCTCTATTTGTATTGAATAGGTTACATTGCTATTTTTATGCTGCAACGGGTTTGATTAAGAGGTTCAAATCGATTAAACGGAATGAATGATCAGTTGTCAAGATTTAGTCAAACTGTACAAGAGTCATCTCTGCATCAATGCCCCAGATCCACTATTCTCTTATTAATTATGCTTTTGTTCATGATGTAATGAATCGTTTTTTCAAACTCGGTTTCACAGGAGACAAGGAGTTGTTCTGTTGGATGCCATTATGGCCATGAGGACGGTAAAAAACCCGATGCCATATTTGGCACTCCTGGCCAGGGTACAGCTAGTGTGCTTCGGTCAATGGAGTCATCACACTACTATGCTGAGAACAATATTGCTCATGCAAGACGGTGGGTAAGCACAATCTATGATACATAATGAAATTCACAATTGCATTAAAAAATATGTGTTATTTCTGGACAATAATTACATAACAAGTTTTAGTTTTGAACTTTAAGGATGACAATATCGATGGTTTTTGGTGATATAGGAGGGGATACAATATCATAATGACCACGAGTCTCTCATCAGATGTGCTAGTTGGCTACTTCTCATGGGCTGAGTATGACATCATGGCACCTGTGCAGCCTAAAACCGAGAAATCACTTGCAGCTGCTTTCATTTCCAATTGTGGGGCCCGCAATTTCCGCTTGCAAGCACTTGAGGAACTCGAAAAGGCAAAGGTTTCAATAGATTCTTATGGTGGTTGCCACCGGAATCGTGATGGAAGAGGTCAGCCCGTTTTTCCCTCGTAATTCTTACAACACTCATGTTATTATGTTTCTTCATAATATTTCAAAATTTCCTCGTGATATGTTTTGTGTCCCCCCCCTGAAATGTATCAAAAACCCAACTCAGTGAGCTAAATAAATCCAAGTGGCAAACCAAGAAAGAGAGGAAAGAGGTGAAATTTGGGTTACTAGATAGATAAGGAAATCAAAACACTAAGAAATAAAGAGAATACCTTTTCCTCATTTTGGCTTGAAGTGAAGTTACATTCATAGATTAGGTTAATATCTGGTTATGTAAAATTATGAGAGTAAAATTCTCACGATTTGCCTCTTTTTCTGCAGTTGATAAAGTATAAACTCTGAAACGGTATAAATTTAGCCTGGTGTTTGAGAACTCAAATGAGGAGGATTATGTCACTGAGAAATTTTTTCAGTCTCTCGTTGCTGGTATGAGCTCTCTCTCTCTCTCGCTCTCTCAATATACCAATTTTTGGTGTGTTTTTAAATTTCTACAAAATTTTCATAGGAACCATCCCTGTGGTTGTTGGTGCTCCAAATATTCAAGATTTTGCCCCTGCGCCCGGTTCCCTTTTACACATTAAAGAGCTCTAAGATGTTGAGTCAGTGTCCAAAACTATGAAATACCTTGCAGAAAACCCCGATACATACAATAAATCATTGCGGTATAAGTCCATTTTATCTAACTCATTATAGTTTGATACTTTCTACTTCAATTTCATGATTTCACGACTTCATGATAATCAGATGGAAGTATGATGAACCGTCCGATTCCTTCAAAGCCCTTGTTGACATGGCAGCTGTACACTCATCGTGCCGGCTTTGCATTCACTTGGCAACCGTGATTCGGGAGAAAGAGGAACACAGCCCCGACTTCAAGAAACGCCCCTGCAAGTGCATGCGGGGCCCACAGACGGTTTACCATGTGTATGTTCGGGAGAGAGGGCGGTTCGAGATGGAGTCGATTTTCTTGAGGTCGGGGAACTTGACACTCAAAGTGCTCGAGTCAGAAGTGCTGAAGAAGTTCAAGTCAAATAACCATGTGCCCATTTGGAAGCCCGAAAGGCCGGAAGTTATAAGAGGACGAGATGATGATTATAAAGTGTACTTGATATACCCGGTCGGGTTGACCCAGAGGCAAGCTTTATACACTTTCCGGTTCAAAGGGGATGATGACTTTAAGAGTCACTTGGAAGTCCATCCTTGTGCCAAGTTTGAAGTGATTTTTGTCTAAAGGCTCGAAAATACGGCCTACAATGTGCATTGTCGATTGCTGAAGGTGATTCGATTCTTGATCTCGGCTTCCTGCCTTCATCTTCCTTGTGTACAATGCTTGGTATCGACATGGCAGAGGAGAACTCGGGTGGTAGCACGAAAGATGAATCTGATTGACTCGAGTTGAGCTTGTGATTGTTAAAGAACCTCATTTTGCAGATAACTTGATTGTTTTTGATAGGATCATTACTTGTTTTAGATTAGTTAGAAGAGATTTTGACGTTGACTTTGGGCATACATATATCAATTTGATCTTTGGAGCTTTTGGCTTTTGGACAAATTATATGGTTGAAATGTTTTCATCAACTTGATAGATCACACGAAGTCTCTTATTTTGTCAGAATTTGGCCTTAGCTGTGCTCGAAAAACCTCTCCCATGGTTCATAACTTATTTGACTGAATTTAATTGCTTAACAAGCAAGTTGTTACTGAATGTTAATACTAATTGCTTAACTAGCCCTTCCCTTAGTTGATGTAGGGGGTGAGTAAATAACAATGTTATTAAAATTGAATCGAACTGGCAAATTGAACTGGTTTAATCAAGAACCGGCAATGAGTTCGGTCCAATTGAAAAAATCAAGGGTTCTACAGAAAACCATTTCTAACCGGTAAACCATTGAAAATTAATCAATGTATAACTAATATATGAAAAAATATAATTAGCAATAATACTTACCAAATTTATACATATTCTTTTCAAAATAGTATCACTAGTATTCATTGTTGCTATGTTATTCATACAAATATTATTAATATTAAATGTATTGATAATATTGAGATATTTTTTATATATAGTTAATTCAAATACTATAATAATTAGTCATGGATAAAAGTAATTCTTAATATTTAGTATTTTTTGTGCATTTTTAATTATATTTTTTAATGTATTAAAAATTTAACTTAATATATATTTTAGTACATATTTTTTATATAAATATTAATATAAACAATCATGATACGAGTTGAACTGTATTGAACCACTGAGAACCACTTATTTCACCGGTTCCACATCTGGCCGGTTTTATTAAAATATTAAAAATAGATAATCAATCATTATATTATATTATAGCGATAAGTTTAAAAAAAACCTCCTAATGTTTCAAATTTCAGCAAAATACTTCTTAATGTTTAAAACCAAGCAAAACGTTTCCTGATGTTTGTCTCCGTCAGCAAAAAGAGGATCGAGCCCCTAACACCGTTAAAACAGGCCATGTCAGCAAGGGTATTTTTGTCTAATCACTTTTCTAACCCAAATACCCACTACCCTAACCCATTTACCCTAATCCTAAATACACCCAATAACCAAACTCAAATACCCACTAAACCCTAACCCATATTTTTCTAGGCCACCGGCAATGTTGCCGGAGCCGGCGAATGTCAAAAATCGTCCGAAAACGCCGGGAAGCACCAAATCCGCCGGGAAACGTCGGAAATCGCCTGAAAAAACCGGCAAAACACTGGGAAACGCCAAAAAACTCAGCATCGTTCTTCACTTCCTTGCCCGTTTCCCCGCCGGCGATTTCACGCCCTTCACCTTCTTCGCCGAAACCACCTTCTTCACAGCCTTCTTCTTCGCCGGAGAAGTCACCGCCGCAGTTTTCGCCACCTTCGCCGCAACTGGGTTTTTATTTTCGTTTGAGATTTGAATTTTTTTCAGGTTGGAATCGGTGGCCGGGGAAGGTCGGTTTTTTTTCTTTTCCGATCTGCACGAGCTTCCCGATTCGAGAGAAGACGCGGTGGCTGTTGAAGGCGTTGATTAGAAAGGCGGTGGCCGGAGGCAGAGGATGACGGCGACGCGAGACTAAACCGGAGGAGAGGGTAGGGGAACGGCGGCGGGTCCTCGCCGTAGAAGGTGGCCGGAGGCAGAGGCGGTGTGAATGGATCGCCGGAGTTTGAGGTGTCATTGCCGGAATCACGATTTTCCGGTGACGGCGGCGACAAGGGCTTAGGTTAGAGTTGAGTTGGGTTTGTTGGGTATTTGGATTAAGATTAGGGTTCAATGTGGATAAATGGGTTATTAGGGTTAGAAAAGTGAATTTGACAAAACTACCCCTGCTCACATGACATTTTTTAACGGTGTTAGGAATGAAATTTGAAACATCATGGATTTTTTTGAATTTATCCCTATATTATATTATAAATCCATGACTTCTCTTCCAAATGAAACACTTCGCCCTTGTGAGTAGTTGTCTCAAACAGGAAAGATGACCTTTGAAACAAACCAAAAGCCTCTCAAAAAATCCTTCACCGGCAATCTTT
>CAOJBJ011388227.1:0-27303 GCA_948291685.1 Euphorbia celastroides | reverse complement strand
CGCAGGTGTTGAAATTGTTATTGCTACACCTGGAAGGTTGATTGATATGTTGGAATCACATCATACAAATTTGCGAAGGGTCACTTATCTGGTTTTGGATGAGGCAGACCATATGCTGGACATGGGGTTGAGCCTCAGATGCGAAAAATTATTTCTCAGGTGAACATTTTAAAATGTGACAAATTAACAAATTCGGTGATGTGACATTGTGAATAGATTACTTATCAAGTCATTTGTCTAGACACAATCAATCTTTACTATATGATCGCTCCGATTTTTATATTTCTCTTCTGTGTTCTATGAGTTGAAGCTATCAGGAAGTTTCCTATTTGCATTAAACAAATAATTATGTAACTGCAGTCGGACCTTTAGTGCTCAAATTCACAATATTTTGTATTTCCAGAAGTGAGTGCTTATGGCATTTTTGCGAGCATTTTTCTCTTCATATATATGTCATCCCGTTTTGTATCTATGAGGTACATTGAGGTGGAGCAAATTGATGGATGATAGAAGTTTCTTTGTCTTTTTTACTTGTAGTTCCTCGATTTTCTTTCTTAGTGCTCATTATCTGTTAAATCATCTGCCAAATGATTGATACAGTGCGCGAATGCTGCACATGTGAGTTTTTTGCATTGGTCTAAAAGAGTATTTGATATGTTGTGTTGAAAAGGGCCATCCTAGTGTCTCAACCGTTAAATTAAATTTGCAGTTGTTCCCGCTTATAAAATGAGTTTCTTATTGTTGCTAACTTTAGTTTTTTTCTTTTCCGTGCAGATTCGACCTGATCGTCAAACTTTGTACTGGAGTGCTACTTGGCCTAAAGAGGTTGAGCAATTGTCAAAGAAATTTCTGTACAACCCATACAAAGTAAGCATACTGGATAATGTTTGGGGTACCATTGTAGAGTTGTGGTATTTTGTGCAACCATCGTTCATTTTATGATTGTGGTTTCTGAAATTACAGTTACACTTCCTCTTGTTTTCGTTTACAACAGCTTGATTGGCTTATAAATCATCTTTTTGTGTCTTATTCTTGAAATTTTGTGGTCACCTGAGAGTCTATATTTTTTGTATTTTGGTAGAAAAAGTGTTTTAATGTTTGCCGACATTTTTTATTCTAATGTCTATTTTGTTGGCACTATACAGGTCATAATAGGATCTGCTGATCTGTAAGCTCATCATGCCCTTCGCCAAGATGTTGACATTGTGTCTGAGAATCAGAAGTACAACAAGTAGGACACTTCCTCCCCCTCTCCTTCCCAGTTGGTGTAGTGATAGGAATTAGTTGATTAGCTAGGGGTAGAACAGTCAATTAAATAAAGAATTATCTGTTAGGGTTTAGGGTTTTAGGGAATATAAAAGGAGAATTCAGAGCTGGAGAGAGGCAGCTTTTGGGTATTTTGATATTTTGGGTTTTTCAAGCTTTTGCTTGGGAAAAAGGGGCACAGCCCTGGGAGGAGCATTTGCTCTGGGTCTATTATCCTTGTTCTCTGTTCTTTTTCCTTAAGAATTAGTTTGTTATTAGTGAATCTTTGTTCATTGCTGAGTTTTCTTGTTATTGTTCATCTTTATTAGCTCTGTTTTCTGTTTGTTACTATCTCAATATCCATTTCCTATCATTTTGGTCCGACCTGCCGGATCAGACGGAGAACTGACCGGAGATGGCGAAAAACACCGGAGAAGCAGAAGCAAGTGATAAGAGGATTGCTAAGGTTGAACAAGATGTGACTAAGGTGAGTGCAACAGTGGATAAGTTAAGTGCCACAGTGGACAAGCTAAGTGCAGTAGTGGAGGGGATGCAGGCTCAACTATCCACTTTGGTGAGAAAAATGGAGAAGAGGCTGTATGAAGAAGAGGATCCTCCTCATTGAAGATGCAAGGATTGAAGTAGAGGACAGTTCTGGTCCTCAAGCTGGAGAACGGCAGGGGGTTATTACTCCTACTTCAAGGCGTCACTTTGAACTGGGAAAATCAACTCCGGGCGGCGGTGCACCACCGGTGACGGAGGAAAGCAGGGGCATGACTATTGGCGGAACAAAGGTGAAACTCCCCTGGTTTGATGGAGCAGATCCTGTAGGGTGGATCACAAGAGAAGAGATGTATTTTCGTATTAATGCAATCCCAGAGGAGCTATGGTTAGCAAACACAGAGGTGTGTATGGAAGGGGCAGCAATTCACTGGTTTAAGATTCTAAAAGAAGCCACACCGCAGTTGACTTGGGATGTTCTTAAAGACGAGCTAATACAGAGATTCAGTCATCTAGAGGTTGATAACCTTTACCAGGTACTCTCTTATGAAACAATTGGGTTCTATCTCTGAGTTCATTGAGGAGTTCGAATTTGTGGCCTCATTAGTGCCAAGGCAGCCGGAGCTACAGTATGTTGGATACTTTATGAGTGGATTAAAGGAAGAAATTAGAGAGGTGGAGATGCATCATCCAATGACCCGTTTAACTGCCATGAGACTAGCAAGAAGTGCTGAAGCATCGATAGAAAGAGAGAGAGGCGGCGGGGTTTATGGAGGGGTGACGAAAAGTATTAGGTCTTGGGTTTCACAAAACAGGACTGCTGGTCACATGATCTCAGGCACATGGGGAGGATCAATTAAGAATGGAACTCTTAATACTAGTGAAAATAAGAGTTGGGCTGGGCCCAATTCTTATGCGGCCTCAAGTATGCAAACGGAAAGCCCTAGAACTACTATTAATTCTCCTGGAAGTGAGCAACAATCGGTGGTACGCAACAGAGGAACAAAATGCATCTCTCAGAGAGATTGGGAAGATCGACGGAAGAAAGGCCTCTGTTTTAAATGCTCTCAACCATATTCTTCTCAACACCGATGCCCATAAGGAAACTTAAGGGTTCTGTTGCTAGCTGATGATGAAGAAGTCAATGGTGAAGGTGAAATAGTGCTCGCGGAAGCTGAGTGGGGTGCAGACAAGGATGATTTTCTGGAGAAGAGAGGAGCTTATCATACATACTATGCCAACAAATCCCAGTCTTGAGGACAAGACTGCTAGAAGGGGCGGGCAATGATAGGAATTAGTTAATTAGCTAGGGGTAGAACAGTCAATTAAATAAAGAATTTTCTGTTAGGGTTTAGGGTTTTAGGGAATATAAAAGGAGAATTCAGAGTTGGAGAGAGGCAGCTTTTGGGTATTCTGATATTTTGGGTTTTTCAAGCTTTTGCTTGGAAAAAAGGGGCGCAGCCCTGGAAGGAGCATTTGCTCTGGGTCTATTATCCTTGTTCTCTGTTCTTTTTCCTTTAAGAATTAGTTTGTTACTAGTGAAGCTTTGTTCATTGCTGAGTTTTCTTGTTATTGTTCATCTTTATTAGCTCTGTTTTCTGTTTGTTACTATCTCAATATCCATTTCCTATCATGTAGCCACATCAATGCTTCACACCATATATTTATATTTCAGCGGTGAAATCACCTAACTTATTTGTGATCACAGGCTGGTGAAGTTACTGGAGGATATTATGGATGGCAGCCGCATTCTGATTTTTATGGACACCAAGAAAGGTTGTGACCAGATCACTAGGCAGCTTCGAATGGATGGTTGGCCTGCTCTATCTATTCATGGCGACAAAAGCCAAGCTGAAAGGGATTGGGTCCTCTCAGAATTCAAAGCTGGCAAAAGCCCTATAATGACTGCAACAGATGTTGCTGCTCGTGGATTAGGTAAATATCAAATATTTCACGTAATAGCTACTGTTGGATAAAGCCCTTGAATGGGGTTTTCTTATGCTAATCCATTAGTTGGTAATGAGTTGAAAGTGTGGTTTCTTCATCTTCATTTGAAGTAATTAGGTCTTCTTTCAGAGATTTTTCTGTCATCTGACCTCTTTTTGGTTTGATGTCAGATGTGAAAGATGTGAAATACGTGATAAATTATGACTTTCCCGGGTCCCTAGAGGATTATGTGCACCGCATTGGTAGAACTGGAAGAGCTGGAGCAAAAGGAACAGCCTACACTTTCTTTACGGCCTCAAATGCCAGATTTGCAAAGGAACTTATATCCATACTTGAGGAAGCCGGGCAAAAAGTAAGTCCAGAATTGGCTGCAATGGGCCGTGGTGCACCCCCTCCTCCATCAGGTTAGTTGACAAACTTGCAGTGTTTATATATTTTTTCTTCTTGTTCTCTTAGGCTCTGTTCTCATCAACTTCTTTTACATTCAGTTATGTGTTATCCAATGAGTTTCAGATTAGTTTCAACTTTCACTAAGTTTCCGTACCATTGAAATAAGATCTAATGAATTTTAGTAATTTTACTACAAGTTTCAATTTCCTTAACTTTCAATAAGTTTGATATAAGTTTCAAATTCATTGTGCGTCTGTTAGTTCCAATAAGTTTCAGTCAATAAATTTCAGCAAGTGTCAGATAAGTTCCGGTTGAATTATGTCACTGACTAATAAGTTACAATGAAAATAGCCTTAGTTTAGAGACAAGGATGTTGGGTGGAGTAGCTGCAGCTAAATTTTGGAAATCCTGAACTTTCTATGTTGTGCCCCTGTAGATGTTAATTTTAAGTTATAACGTAATCTGCTATGTTATAATTTCCTATTTTGTGTCCCTGTATAAATGGGATGATTTTGGATTCAAAATCTGAACTTTTTACCGTCCTATTTTAATCGGTTGTGCCCATTTGTGATTTTCAGGTTTTGGGGGATTTCGAGACCGTGGGAGGGGCTATGGTGGTGGGCGCTCTTGGAACTAGTAATCAGCTTGCAGAACTGAATTATGGAGATGTGGATGGCCTGAAGATCAACATTGTGCTCTTTATTCTACTTTTTTGGTCATTTAAGATTGGTTAGCTCTGTATGATAATAACACTTGGATTGTGACAGAAGTTGACAATATTGTTGGAATTTTTTTTTTGTTGGTACAGTGAAGCCAAACTTATTCAGCGTACTCATTTTCCATTAGCTTATAACATACAATGGCCCTTTATATGTTGGAATGAGGTTAATCTTATATGTTTACTCCAAGAACATTTCCCTAATATGATGAACAATGGAACAAAAAGTGATTTATTAAAAAAAGAACAAAATGTATAAAAGATTTCTCAGTGAAAAGAAAAGATTTGAGGTAAAGTAAGTTGGCTTGTAACCTTTTTTGTGCTAGAAGTTTTACAACATCAGGATGTGTCAATGACAATACATGATAAAATAGGACTGTTCTAACACATGGAATAGAATGCAGAAATTAACTATTCAGTAACAAAATTTGTATCTGAAAACTCAGTTACCTTATTGCATACTTTTGAGTAAAATATGATATATGCATTTTGGGAATTTATTTAAAAGAATACGAGAATATACATTCTATAGTTGTATTCACGTGCTATAAAAAAATAGGTGTATTCACGTAAACTCATTCTATTGTAAGGAAAAAAAGATGATTTGGGAAAATGAGTGGAAAAGGGGAGCAGAGATGTTTAGCGAAGTAAAAATTGGATCTTTAAGTTTAAATCGAAATCTCAAAACGTTATATCGGTGAAAATTTCACCAACAATAACAATTATTTTAAGTAGTTATATTCTAGCCATAGTTAATTAGAAACAAAAGAAAAGATTGTCATTGTAATGTTTACATTGGTGTAGCTCATTCTCAAAATCATATAAAACATATTTAAACTTAGTATATAGTAGACTAGCTGAAAATTGTAATAAGTTTAGACATGATTTTTAAATAAAAAGAGAAAATCATAACAGAAAAATTGGGGGGTTGTTAAAGTGAAAAATTGGTAAATTTGATTGCAGTTGAACAAGTATTCAGTAACTAAAGAAAATAGTATTTGATTGTGGACAAAGATAGGGAAAGACTAGATAAGAAAAAAAGATAGGGCAGACTTTAACTGGGCCTTCTATATTTTATAGCAAAATTCAATTAAGTGCAATGAAATATTTTATATGAAAAAGGGTTATCTTCTTCAACGGAAAAAATCGCAGACTTTAAACCGCAGCTCAACTGATAAGCCTATTTCTATGGAATTTTTCTTCGCTTGGATGGGTGAGTCAATACTGGTTTAAAAGTTGAAAGAGAAGCAGCTAATTTGATGACAGTAAGAAACTGATGTGAGTTGATTGGACTTTTATGCATATCTTTGAACATAGGATATTTGATATTTGCATGTGTGATTCGTCTATATAACTATTACCGTTCTTTCCGTGAATAAATATTTGTGGCCTTAGACTTTTCTTGGGAGAACATTTTCTGGTCAAGTGAGTCTACAATTATGGTGTGTATGGTAAATGTCTGTATCTCCCTCATCTGTCATGCTAAATTTTCTTCGATTAGTCACTCCATTTCCTCTTGTCCATTTGTGTCTATAGCTTTTCTTTGTCTGGCAACCACAGGGCTGGCATGAAAGCAAAACTCGTTATCAATTGGAAGTTGATAGGCATGTTTGTTGATAATGCAATGTGACTACCATGGCTTAGATTGTTCATCTCGTGGGAGTCTACCCTTTGAAATGTAACTTAGGCATGCATATTTATATGCAATGCGATGTAATGATTGAAAAGTTGTCAAAGGCGCGCCCGAGGCTCACCGCCTTGGTTCTTTTCAAGCTCCTCACATGCGCCTTTTGCAGTAGGCTCCAACTACTATCGGCAAGCGCCTGACAACAAAATTATGTTTTTTGGGAAAACTTCTAGAAATGTAACTATTTAAGTAAATTTTTTAGTTTCGGATAGAAAGCAGCAAATTAGGAAAAATTTAGGGAAGAAAGGGTGTAAAATAGGGGTGAGGAATTAGTTAAATGGAAGAAATTGCAGAAGAAGTAAAATGAAAATAGACAAAAACTGAGGGAGAGAAATAGGAAGGAAAGGAAAGGAATGACATCTTGATATTACTTCTGAATTGATTGATAATTCGTGATAAGTTAACTTCAAGACGGTTAGATCATAACAATGTCAAGACGGTTAGATCATAACAATGTCACATTTGATTATTTGTTTGCTTAATTGTCTTATGTGTATCCTGATGCCAAATTTGGTGGTGTTCTTAAAAACTTTGCTCTCCACCCTTCAATTCATAAGTTCTTTTCTTCCCGAATTAGAAACCTGTAACGTCTGCTACATCAAACTGGGATGCCTGATGCCTTATCTCTTCTCTTTGATGAAAATTAGATATTACACTGGTGCTAATCTAGATTTAAATACAAAAGCACTTAGAGATTCAAGAGGCAACATTCTCAGACTGGCAGATAGTTATTGCAACACGGGTGTGATCTTTTACATGTTATTGTGTGCCAATCGGATGTTTTCGGGAAATTAAGGATATATCCACTCGCATCTTGTTTAGTTTGCACAATAAATACTGTCCATACATAAGATTAAATGCTGAAATTTATGCACAATTCAAGATCCTCTATTGCTTGTGTAGTTGATTGTTATGTGCTTCTGCATTTATTTCAGAAAGTGGACATTATTTCATATAAACTTGACTTAAATGGATGCATTGGACATTGTGATTAATGTGACATCCTTGAGAGTTTAAGTGTTCATTGTCTCTATGGCTTAGCTGTTTTAATCGCTTAAATTCAGCCTTGACATTGTTTTTCCAAAACTAAAACTTATTGCTTCAAATTGATCGATCCTATTTATGGTAGCGCTTGTACTTCCGAAGCATTACTATAGTAAATCTATAATGCTCATATCACCAATATAATATATTCCATATGATCATTCTATTTTTGTTGGTGTAAACTGAAGTTTTCACAAGACCAAAGGAAACCAGCCCAGAGGAAGAAAAGCCTTAACTGTCTCGACTTCTCCTGCAATCGAGCCCCCAGTTTCATCATCTCCAGTCATTTTACAACCCGTGAAGCCTCGTGATCCAATCCCAGAGGATCAACAGCGGGAACTCTTCAAGTGGATTTTGGAGGAGAAAAGAAAGGTAAAACCGTAAGATCCAGAAGAGAAAAAACGCATCGACGAAGAGAAAGCGATCCTTAAACAGTTCATTCGAGCTAAATCCATCCCCAAAATTGGATTGATTGTGAATTCAACCGAAACCGGAGACACTCAGAATTTTCTTTTGTGGTTATGAAAGTTGCAGTTTAATGCTGGTACAAAAATGGTTTGTATTGTCCCTTTGGGGTAACTTTTCCTCATCTCTACTTGCATTTGTGCATATAATCAAGCAATTTATTACCACAATAAAATTTTTCCAAAATTTTATTATTAAAAATGAGGCTTTCAAAATTTGGGAAAATTTAAGAGATTCCACATGGTGACATGGGCAAAAAAAATGGAAGCATTGCACAATTTCCAAAAAGGATGTGGACATGACCCAATTTGCATTTGTTCAATATCCATCCAAATACAAACCAAATGCAACTACCAAATACATTTTTTTTGCAACTTCTTTCTTTTTTTTATATTAAAAATATCTAATTATTAAATACCTCTAATGAGAATATTACAAAATTCATGAGGATATATCCTACACCACTAAAGTCCTAAACTTCGAACTTATCAAATTAATTAAAAAAACATATCCAATAGACACATAAAAAGTTATCAAATAATCCTAAATTAATCAAAGTTTATTTGTGCAATTATGGAACTTGATTAAATTATTAATTTAGGTAATCATAAGTTAGGTAAGAGTAAGGAATTGAATGGAGTATAATAATAAAACAAATGCAGTGCAATCAAGCAATGGACCACATACAATTTCAAATTATTTGAAAGCAGTCAAACAGATAAATTTTGAAATAAGTACAAGAAGATTAAAATATGGAGAAATTTAAATAAATCACTTAGCTTTTCCCCAAAAGAAATGGCTTTTCATTCTTTAATTTTGATTATAAAATTCATTGAAATTGCCACCCATTTGTATATACTTAATTACACTAGACTTTACCTCTGTCTTTTCAGTTCCAAAGTCCTTATATTTTTAGAATCAAATATATAAAGACTTATAACTCTTTGAGTCCTATTCAATAATTTATATGTCATTTTTTTGCATAATCTCTTAATTCTTTTTTCAATTTATATCCTATCGATCAATTGTTCATGTTGGATGCACGAAATTCTAATGTTGAATCTATTCAAGTCTAATACGCTAAGAAATTATGTTCGCTTAAATTGATGTTAAGAGATTGAAAATTGCAAAAAATGGATTAAAAATTATATACTTAATAGATGAAATTAAAACGTTCAATATTGGTTGAAATAAATTAAATAATATTGTGATTAAATTATATAAATAATTATGAGGGTAATAACGAGTACCCATTAGCTAATTGATTTGGCTAAGGAAGTTTTAATGAACTAAATGATTATACTATTAATAAGCCGTTTTTTTATAAATGAATCAGAAAAAGAGAAATTCAAGCGTGTGCTCTATAAAATAAAAAAAAAATTGAGAGATTGGGTTGTAAGGATTTGATGATAATTTTCAAGTGGGAAGAAAGAAAACTATTTTTAAACTTTTAATGAGATTAAATTAAATTTTATATGATGAAATTAATTAGTTAAATAATTAAGAGGGGAATTGTGGTTGGATTTATTGAGTATTCTCACATGAATGCACGAGGCCTGGCCACTACTACCAGCCACTCAATCATGCTAATGCCCTGTGGGTCTATTTCTTATTTTTAAACAAAAAAAATTCTTCTCATATAATTAATATAATATCTAAATGAATTATCAATTCTAGATTCGTTACTATGTTTAGTTGATAATATTTTAAACATCATTAGAGATTTGGAAGTACAACTGTTTCTTTGTTTATCTTATTAGTTTTCTTTTAATCACTCCAAATTTAGGATAGTACTGAAGTTGTAAATCTGTGCAATAGGGACGAAAAAATTCTGGTAAATAGGACAATATTTTTTTAACATGACGACGAAAACCCTATTTCTCAATTCGATTACATTTTGAATCCGATTATCTATAGTTATTGCTTATCAAATATATTTTATTCTTGCAAGTTTTATTGGTACAAACTTGTCACTAAGAGCAAATTCGGGAGCTTTTTCATATTTTCGCTATCCCAAAAAGTCGGATTTTAAATTTTTTCTTACAAGAAATATATTTTAATTTTAAGAAAGTAATATCAAAGTGTTCATAATTATAAAGTTTAATATAGAACCTCTCTTCCAAAAATATTTTTCCGTAAAATTCCAATTTGAAAACCTTGCTTAAAGAGATTGTAACAGAAACTGACATTTTTTGAATTAATAGCTTAATTATATGCATATGTAACATGAATATTATAATGTCAACTACACTTTCTACTCAAGTTTGTAATGATCCATTATTTTAATTTGATATGCACTTCCCTTCCTTGATTTTATGACTTGTTACCAATTTAACAAACCCAATCTCCAATTCCAAAAATATGCTTTCTTTTGCAACAAAATTGCTTGCAATTTTAGGAAATTGTAAACATCTCTTTCCAACGAAAACTCTTTTAATAACATCACTACTCAACAAACTTTGTACATAAAATTTTAAATAAAAGAATTAAACAATTAATCACAGAATTCAAAATATAAAATTAAAATGAGCCAAAATTCTACCTTTGCCCGGTGACCGGATCTCATAAAATTTAATGCACATAATTAATTATAAAAATACATTTCCCAATACAAAAATATTCCTCCTTACATAACATAGTACTAACTTAAGCTCTAACCTTTCATACTCATAATTATAATTTATCAAATTATTAATTAGCCGTCCGCGTGCATGTACATATCCACAACATTCCCATTATTTGTATCATTAAATAATTATCGGTACACGAAACATTTCACAATCAAACAATTTTCGAACTAAAATATTATTTCAAAACTATTTCGTTTGTTTTA
The DNA here is from genome assembly GCA_948291685.1 of Euphorbia celastroides. Classification (NCBI taxonomy): domain Eukaryota; kingdom Viridiplantae; phylum Streptophyta; class Magnoliopsida; order Malpighiales; family Euphorbiaceae; genus Euphorbia; species Euphorbia celastroides. The sequence goes on along the minus strand of CAOJBJ011388227.1, from coordinate 16,473 downwards.
GTTGAAATTGTTAGTTGTTTTGCCTTATTTTTTCTTCTTTGAAATGATTAAAACAGTCATAATTAATCGTTTTGAATTGTTTTATGCCGAGAAAATAAACAACAACAACTAGAGATAGTTTTTGATATTCTTTTTTTTAATATTTATAAGTATCTTCATTGATATATATTGTTCAAAACTTAATTACAGTGAAATCTCATTACCCCTCCCAGTAAATGTATTTAGTGAGATTCGAACCTTGTTCTCTCCCCACATACCCAACATGCATTACCAATTGAGGTACACGATAACAACTTTAAAGTCCTTAAGAATCCTTATACTCTATCAACTGCACTATATTAAAAATTCAAACCAAATAAAAGAAAAATGTCATCATCACCAATTAATACTAGCCCATGATTAAACCACAAATATGTGTATATATATTTAAGCAAACCACGATTTTACATATATACTAGAGAGAGTAGTATAGAGAGAGAGAGCACATTCGTGCGGCAAAATTATTCATAAAAATGAACAACTTAATCTTATTAATCTCTCTATCATTAACACTAATCTCGCTCTTAATCAAGCACAAGAACAGAGTTATGAGCGCTCTAACAACGAGATTATCACCTAATCGTCACAAAACCCCGCCGCTCACGTCGGGAAATCTCGGCTGGCCGTTCATCGGCGAGACTCTCGAGTTCATCTCCTCCGCCTACTCCGATCGCCCCGAGCGGTTCATGGACAAGCGCCGCAAAATGTAAGCAATCAATGAATTCTAGTGCTGATAAACAGAGTTTCGACTTATGATTTGATTGAAATCAGGTACGGGAAAGTGTTCAGATCGAACCTGTTCGGGAGCAGGACGATTGTGTCGACAGATGCGGAGGTGAGCAGGATGATTCTGCAGAGCGATGCGAGACTGTTCGTGCCGTGCTACCCGAAATCGCTGAGGGAACTGATGGGGGAATCGTCGATTTTGCGGATCAATGGGAGCTTGCAGAAGAGGATTCATGGATTGATTGGGGGATTCTTCAGGTCTGAAAAGCTGAAAGAGCAGCTTACGACGGAGATGAGAGGTTATGTTGAGGAATCGATGAGGAACTGGAGCGAACAACGGCCGGTTTTTGTTCAGGATCAGACGAAAACTGTGAGTCGTTTCTGTTGTTTGTTATGTTTTTGTTGGTTTGTTTTTGTGTTTTTATGTTTGTGTGATTTTAGGTGAAAAGCTCTTCCTATCTCTTGGAGCTCAAAATTTTAAATCTTTTCTTTATTTTTTTTGTTTTCATTTCGCCTTTATTTTTTTTAAACAAAGTTTCATTTTTAGACCCCAAGAGAAAAAGTAGTTGGTGTAGTTGTTGCTGCGACATTTCTGTTTTCAAAGCAAAAAAAAAATGTTGTTAATAAAGCTTTCTGTTTTTTTTTAAAAAAACATGAAATAAAGTCACTAAAATTAATCGAACTCGAAACAATTATTGAAAAAGTTGTCAAATATCATTGCTACATGGTAAGAGGTGTTGAATCTTCTCATTCAGTCAAGCAATGAGTTACAACTAAGAGTTTCGTCTGTAATTCTAGACTAGCATGGACTAACCCAAAATTTATCGGATAAGTTATAGTTTATATCTATATTTTTGTTGCAAATGAAAACTGATGGACTAAAACATGTGTAAAATTTGTCACTAAACGTGCTATTGATGATAATAAGTTTATACAATCCATAATGTGTCTTTTTTTAGGTGAACTTTAGTAGATGGTGTAACTTTTATCGACTATTAAAAACTCTTTAATGTTTCTTTAAAACCGTACATTATTTTTCTTGTCGCTAGAGTTTATAAGTTTTACTGCATGAAAAAGTGCATATATAGAAATTACTCTTCAACGATAACAAAAAATCATAGGAGTGATGTTGAACTCTAAATCAATAATTACAAGTGGAGCATGGGATTAGCAATATTATTTCATGCAATTGTTTTGTCCAAAAAATAAAACTCACAATAATTACATATTTCAACATTTGTGATTGAATTAGATCGCCTTTCAAGTCCTAGTCAAGGCATTGATTGGTTTGGATCCAGGCGAAGAAATGGAATTTCTAAAGCAACAATTTCAACAATTTATCTCTGGCCTCATGTCTCTCCCTTTCAACATCCCCGGAACTCAACTCTACCGATCATTACAGGTATTAGAGCATATCTCTTATATAATTTTTTTTAATATAAATAAAATTATTATATCTCAATATATAGTTTACCATTTTATTAATTAAACAACAAAAATTCTAAGAGTTTACATGGTATCAGAACCAATAATTTTCAATCAACGATAATATTATAATTACTCACAATAATTAACCACCTCAATGTTATTGATTAACGTGGTTAATGCAGGCAAAGAAGAAAATGGCGAAGTGGGTGAGAAAAATCATAGATTCCAAGAGGGAAAAGGGTGGAATCTCTGACTTAGAACCACCCAAAGATGTTGTGGAAGTGTTGATTAGTGATGGTAATCAGCAATTAACAGATGAATTAATTGCTGATAATATGATTGATATGATGATTCCTGGAGAAGATTCTGTGCCTCTTCTTATCACTCTTGCCATCAAATTCCTCTCAGATTCCCCTTCTGCTTTGCAACAATTAACTGTAAGTTTTATTTTTTTATGTTTATTGTGCATTTAATTAAACAATGAAATGACGTCGTTTTACTTGAATAGTTGCAGTCAATGGGGTCTAATAGATAGGGGTAGAATACTAAATTGAGTATCAACTAGGCTTTTGTCACATGCTAGTACACTGTACTTAATGAGCCTGCAGCATCTTGATTAAAAATATTAAATTGTTTATATATTTGACCAAAGTAAAAAAAATGGCAATTAGTTAATTTAGCCCCTTAATAATAATATAAGTTGTTGCCTTTCTAAAAAATACTTTATAATCCCATTTGCTTTTGTTTTAATGCATTTAGATTCTTGTGTTTGACAACTTGGCAAATTTGTAGCAAATTCGGCTAACAAAAATGCAAGTAGTTGCCAACTTTTAGCTTAATTATTATTCTCTTGAATAGTTTGAACATCATGAAGTATAATGATTATTGTGATTTTAATTTTTTTAACATACTTTTTTGCATCGACTATTTTTAATTAAAATAAAGTCACATGTGTGAAGTTTTAAATTCAAAATTATATAAAAAATTTCTCTAACAAACTATTTAGACTTAGATGTAACAAAATAGTTATTTTGATAGTAAAATCTTAACTCAACTGCAATTTTTCTTGCTGACAAGTCATGATCTTAAAGATACTTTTCAATTTTTCATTCCTAAAAACAAAAAATACAAAAGAAAAAAAGGTGATAAAGAATCATTGGATTCCGTGTAGAAGAGGAACTCAAATTCTCTTTAATTTCATTAAAAGTCAATTTTAATTGTTAGGTAACCTATCAATATCTTTGTGTACATGATTCACGTGTAACTTGTTAATTTGTAACTATCACTTTACAAGACATGTTTTGTTTTGGTTCCTTGATTGTTTTCTCCTCTAAGGTTGTAATTTCCACAAATTCGATCAACTTTTATGATTGTGCTTACTTGTTCTAATGCAGGACGAAAACATGAAATTAAAAAGCCTAAAAACACAGCTCGGAGAGCCGCTAAATTGGACTGATTACTTATCATTACAATTTACTCAAAGAGTAATCACAGAGACACTAAGGCTCGGAAACATAATATCAGGAGTCATGAGAAAGGCGATGAAAGACGTAGAAATAAAAGGGTATTTTATACCGAAAGGATGGTGCGCTTTCACGTACTTCAGATCAGTTCATCTCGACCAAAATCACTACCACTGCCCTTATCGCTTCAATCCATGGAGATGGCAGGTAACTTATAAAAATGTCGATGAGTTATTCTATAATATTATTGTGAACACGGTTAAATTTATTTCGGAATTTACGAGCAGGAAAAAGATATAAGCAATAGCAACTTTACTCCATTTGGAGGTGGACAAAGGCTATGCCCTGGACTAGATATGGCCAGGCTGGAAGCTTCCATTTTCTTGCACCATTTTGTCACTCAATTTAGGTATATTTCTCTACTCAACGTTTTTTTTTTAAAGAAAAGTTAGTTTTAAATATTGGCATGTTGACATTAGCATTCTGCATTCATATTGCTCGAACTATTGGAGTTTGGGGGTCAATAATTAAAACGAAAAAACTAACCAGTTTTTAAGAAACTCTCGAAATAATATACTATTTGATATTTAACTCGTAGTCTTTTATTTTACCACTTTTTTTTTCACATTTCACCTACCTCAAAATTTCACTGCAGCTGGGTAGCAGAGGAAGATACAATTGTGAATTTTCCCACAGTAAGAATGAAAAGAAGACTGCCAATTTGGGTCAAAAGGAAAGAAGATAAGTTCTTATAGAAAAATTAATTTAATTTACCCAAGGAAATGCTGTAAAGTGGACAAAAGAACAAAGCAAAAACCAATAATTTGGTACTGTGCACACGTGTGGACTGAGACATCCACAAAGACACTGACTTTATTATTTGTCCTCTTCTCATATAGATATTTAGAAATGTAATGTGGACCATACAGTTTCACTTTCTTTTTTGTCTTCCTTTTTGTTAATTAATTATTATGTAATTATCTTTTGTTTTATTTGCTCATTTCAATTTTTCACCTTACATTGTAAAATTTTGTAGAATAAGTGAGTGACTTTTATTTTAGTATTTGGGTTCCTTTTAGATAATGCCATTCTTTTTTGTAGTAGTTTATCTTTTAGTTTTAGATTTGGAGTGCACCATATTCTCTGTAATATTTAAAGCTGCTTTCTTTTTTTGTTGAAAAGATTTGTGAATCGATGAACATAATATTACGTGATGTTTAAAATTTATTCTTAAAGCAATTTTGTTACTATCATTAATCTATATCTTCTTCACAATTTAAGACGCATTGATAAGTGAAGCATTGATTTCGTTGAAGGAAAAAGATAAGATATAGTGTGATTTTTATGGACGATATAAACATAATTCGTTACTTGGTTATAAGGTAAAAATTTACTTCTTCACCAATGTATTTGGTTTGTGAATTAATTAACTCACGGTTGCCAGTGTTCAGTTGTTTAAGACTTAATAAGAGACTCTCGCATTTCACCTGTGATGTTAACTCTTTGAGTGGCGAAATAGGATCCTATTTTAAAATCCAACAATGTCTTTTCTCGGCTTTGAGAGAGAAATTATAACCCTTGATGTTACATATTTTCAACTAATTTTTTATTACTTGTGCATTTTTATCATAATAAAATTTAAGCAAATTAAAATTAAAACAAATTAATAATAGTTAAACGCAACCATATTAAACACACTATCAAGAAGAAAACAACAGAGGAGAAGTCTTTATAATCGTGGGCTCAAATTTGGGATTGTATACTTCAAGCCTAGCCCATAATGCATTAAGATACGGCGCCGTTTGCAGCTGCTTGGCTTGCTTGGCTCTATCGTTCTCAACGAAACAAGGAGGAGAAAAAAAACCAGCGCCTAACTACTGAAACAAAACAAACACCGCAAAGTTTGCCCTCCTCCGGTGGGTTTTTCAGTATCATCGATCGTTTCTTCGAAGAATTCCGGTTATTTTCCTATCCTAATTTCAGAGGTTTCTGTCCTGTTTCTTCCTTTGCGCTTGCCTGTTTCTTGATTTTTGCTTTTCAGCTTCTCTATTTATGTTCACATTCTTTGATGCCTACATAATGTCTGTAATATTCATTTACGAGCTCTCATCTGAGGCTTGAGCTCGGTTCTTCGTTATGCTTTATTTTAGTCGTTGTTTCCAGCTTGGTGCTCGAGTCCATTTATGTACATTGTTTTTGGTTGGCGGACTCCTGTTTATGTTTGTCTCTTGTATGAATTATGGATGTGACGTTTTGATTGTGAAGCTAATTCGTTTACTACTTCTAGTTACAGACTTTATGCTTGGTTTGATGTGTGCAATTTTTTTGGTTCAGAAAAGTATTATTTGTTATATGCTCTAACTGCTATATGGGGCATGAGTTGGTTGATTATCTACAAAAATATGGTTTTTTATGTTCCGTGTTTAAGGTTTGAATACATGGTTACTTTAGGGTAGATAGTTGAATTGCAGTTATTTTAATTGCAACATGTTTGTGATTTTTTGATCCTGTGTCTTGTGATTCTTATATTTCTACCAATCTGTCTTGTGGCTGACTGTATTTGGCCTCTGAGAGACTTTTGATACTATATTATAGCTCATATGCTCTTAGTAAGTTTGATGTCAAACCAGTTGCTGCCCCTCTTATCAACCGATTCCTTGTTAGCCTTTGTTCTGCATGTATAATACGAGGAAGGGTGATGTGTGTATGAATATTAATGAGAGGAAGCTAGATGGGGCTTTTTTTTTTTTGGTTTTTTCTAATGTTTGGTCTGAGTTTGGCTCCTATTATAGACATCTTCTTTTTACACTTATTCTAAGTGAACGTTGCGTGAAGATGTGTAATTACTACTGCAGGGTTTCAGCAAAGGATGTCAAGTGTTCTGTAAATTATTGTATTCATATGTATGTGTGTGTGTGTGTGTTATTTACTCTTTTCCTCATCATGAAAGCAAAATTATGTATGCGCTAATTTAAGCTGTAGTAGTCTATATAGATTTTGCTATGGCAGAATTCTGAATGCTGTTTTTCTCATAATTCTGTAGTTGTGTTTTACATTTCTTTGTTTTAAAAATGAAATCATTCTAATGATAACATATCCCCTTCTGTTTTGTGAATATCTTTTGCAGAATAATTTACAATGTCTAGCAGAAAGCGCATGCCTCGTGAAGCTTATAACGATCGACGGGGGTTCCCACCTCAGAGACCTTTCATGCATGGCCCTTCTATGCCTCATCCGCCTCCTCACCCTGCAATGTTGGAGGATGAACTAGAATTACAGCATGTTGAAATCCGCAGGCTCCACTCTGATAATCGTCGGTTAATGGAAGATAGAATGGCTCTTCAACAAGAACTTGGCGCTGCTAAAGAGGAAATTCATCGTATGAATTTTGTCATGGGGGATATACGTGCAGAACAAGAAGCTCACTCAAGAGAACTTATAGAGAAAGGGTTGAAGCTAGAGGCTGATCTTCGGGGGACTGATGGTTTGAAGAATGAAGTTGCTCAACTCCGTGCAGAAGTGAAGAAACTGAACAGTCTGAAACAAGAACTTCTTGGGCAAGTTCAGTCACTGAAACAAGATCTTGCGAGATCACAGGCTGATAATCAGCAGATTCCTCGCTTGCAGGGGGAGATTGAAGGCCTTCACCAGGAGCTTATGCGTGCTAGGTCTTTGCTTTTATTGCGTTTGATATATATGATATCAGAAGTGCTTCTTTTCAAACTTGTAATGGTTTTTTCGCTGTTCAAACTTTCAGAACTCTTGAAATTGCCACTAAATGCCAAAATTGACTTTTTTTTTTGTCACAGAAATGCTATTGATTATGAAAAGAAAGCAAACGTTGAGTTGGTGGAACAGAGACAAGCAATGGAGAAGAACATGGTTTCCATGGCACGTGAAGTTGAAAATCTACGGGCAGAACTTGCAAGTACCGATGCTCGACCCTGGCTTGGAGGTATAACTAGTGCCCATTTTATTCCTTTGATTGCTCTTCACGTTGTTTGATTTTTTCTGTTCATATAATATTGTCTACTACTCAGTCCATGCCGAAATGGCTTTTCCAGAACTGTCAAATTAAATTTGATAACGGCTGGGAATAAGTTTCAGTGTGCTGAACAGGATCATTATCGTTCCTTGTTGGTGGATTTTATTTTCAAGTTAATATTTAAATATTATTTTTTCTATAATAACGGTTAGAAAACCAAACCTTGATGCTAACTTTTCAATACCAACAGCTCTTATATGAACTCATTTAAAAGTTTGTATGCCTTTTGATATTAATCTGTTCATGGGTAGTTGTTGATAATCTTCATTTTTATTTTGTAGGTGGACCTTATGGGATGAAGTATGGTAACCGTGAGGGATATCCATCTCCTTATGGGGATGGATATGGAACTCATATGGTACGTTCCTAATTGATTTCAGTTCCAGTGATGCTTTATTGGTCGTTTGTTTTTATCACAAAATATATTTTCCTTTAAAGAATAAAAAGAAAAAAATTCGTTTCACAGGGAGCTCCTGGTCCTGCTTCATGGGATAATGCCCGCTTGCCTCGTCATTGATATAGTTGCTGTTCTTAATTTAAGAGCACGGGACTATGCTAATAGTGTCTCATATTCTTTCCAGATGTCAAAATAGTTGAGAAGTATCTTTGTTTGAATGCTCTGCTGCACTCTTTTCACTAAATACATTGTTAGTTATTCCTATCTATATGTTTGCTTAATTGGTATTAAGTTTGTTGTTTATAATTGTATGATATATCACTTCTGTAGCAGCCAAAGTTTCTTATTTACTCATTTTTGCTGCGATTGAAGTGCTTAGGTAGTTTTATGGTAAGAACTATGAGTGCTTTGTCTTACGTGTTGCTATAACTTTGATTCTTTAGGTAAGGTATGCTTTTGGTTGATATTATAGATGCGATACAGTGTTACCTATGTGGGGGGTTGGAACTTATGTCACATTGTCACTGGGTTCTACTTTTTTTGGAGCAGCCCTATAGTTGCTGATCTGAATGAACCTTACATTGTTATGGCTGTTTGTGATCTGAATGCTTTTACCCTTGAATGCTATAGGCAGTTTTGACATTAGGATATGGTTGAGGAGCTTTGTATTAGTGTTACTTTAGTGGCATTACTTCCTTAAAAGGATATCATTGTGACCTGAATGCACCATGTGAGCAATTGGAATCATAGCTTTACTTTTTTTCCAAAAAGGTTAAAGCAATTGGTTTTGATCAGAAGCTAATTTTGAAGAAATGCTACCTCTGGACTACTATATATATAATATGGGCACTCAATGTTCAGAGATTCTTTGATCATCAAATGTTGAGAGCGCCTCTGAAGAAGAATTCTATTGTATCATGACGATTAGAAGTGCCTGAAAGTGATAATACTATTAGAGAACTACTATATTCATGAATCATGAAAGGATCACATGATAGGTGCAAAATATGATCAGATTTCTCTTTGTTGGACCTCGAGCCACCTTTTACATGATTCCTTTCTTTAGCTTTTTGTGTAGTTTTTGTACTCCTTAAGATTCTTGGTTCGACATCCTGATGGCATTGTATGAGTTAGGCCCTGCAATTAATGTGAACCAGTTAGCAGATTCAAAGAGTTAAGTGCTTGTGCATCCAGTGTATAGGTGAACCTATTGGACGTCCGTTTTCTGCTTTATTTGTTGGTCCATTCTTTTCATTTTCCGCGTAGAGAGAGCATACTGAAGGGGCATCAATCTTTGATTTCTACAGCTAACCATTGGTGCTGCAATGGATTAAAAAAGACTGCCTAGTTGTTACGGTGTTTGATGGAATGACTTTTGAAGTTTTCCTTCTCTGCTTCTATGACAGAATACATATTCAGTTGGGACATCTGGCTTAGTTTGGTTTGTTTAAAAAGATATGTTTGATGATTGTCTACTTAGTACTTTTTTCCAGGTCTATTTAAATTGTGCAAAATTCTAGTTTATTATTGAGATCTAAAAGATTGCGTACTCTTTTTGAGTTAGGATCAGGATGATAGACTATTAGAGAATTTTTTGTCGCTTGTTAAAAGTTTAGTTGGATTCGACCAACATGCAGCAGTGGGTGATGCGGTAACTGAAAGAAAATTTTAACTGTGGTATTGGAGGGACTTATTTCCGTTTCTTGAACCTCAAAAAATGAAAACGGAGATTAAAACAAAATATTCTTGCTCCTGAATGTTGGAGTGGGGCTATAGTTATATCCTTTTTGAACAAATTCCTTCTCCTGGCCATCCTTTTGTAATTCACGCAACACGCCTCATGCACGCTTTATTTGAACCATTCTGCAACATCAAGCCATGAACAAGATGTGGCTGCCGGAGTCTACCATTTCACTTCCTATTGCATTAAACCTGATCCTGGATTTCTGAAGAACCACAAACACTCTGTATGATGGAAGGCCCGCCAACAATACTTCATAGGCAGGTATTTTTTTCTTTGTTATACGGGCTTCATGGATCCAATTACATCACTTTTTGAAGCTAATTTAATTTTGTCGATTAAGCACATATTTGCTTATCTGCGGGCATACTGTTTGTGGATAATTAATGATTAGTAAGCATCTATTTAGCTATAGATGTGGGTTCTCGTTTGGCTGAATTGATCTGTTTTACGAGTTGAAGCATTTTCCTTAGCTTGTATCTAGCATCTCTGCTAATTTAAGCATTTCCAAGTACATCCCTTCAGCTCTATGGTACTGGATCATAAACCATGCGGATTAAATCCCATGTACATTCAATTAGATTATCATTCTCTTCCGAAACTTCCATAGCTTGCTATAGATATAATGGTGAAATGAGATGGCACTGGGACAAAATTTGTCCGTCTAGTTGAGGTGGTCTTAATGATATTTACACCTCCTTATGAGACACATACAATTTGCAAGTGCGATTGGTTAGATATATTTATTAGGTCTTCCTTGTACTGTATATGAAGACTTTGTCATCTGTAATGCAGAGTAAGGAGGAACATAGAATTGTTTGAATTTGATATCTTTTGTAGATAATAAATGTCTTCATGGAGCCACGAGGTAATATAAGGAAATGTGAATTTTATGAGCGAGTTCTTGGAATAAGGAATTGATCCTTAGATAATACAATACTTACACGGCAAGATGTGCAACTATAATCATGCCTAATTTTGGTCAGAGAAAGCGTGTTAGTTTGGGTGTTAAGTTGCACTAGGTGGATTGGTTGGAGTTCAACATCAGTTGAAGACATCAGGTAATATAACTTTTATCTGGGCTGTCTTGCCTGATTCTAGGCTTTGAAAGAACTTAGTCTCAACAGAAATGTAGATCAAGGGTCTGGTGCTTCTGGTTTTGCAAATGGATTTGAATATGACTGCTTGACCTTCTTCAGTTGCTGTTGATGGCTGATTTCTAGTGCTTTATCTATAAACTTATAATCCCAGACATTTTAAGCTATTCTTCAGAAACACGAAAGGGTTCATCTCCCAAACTGCATGGTTTCCTGTGGTAGAAGGCCGCTTTATGACTGAAAGTGAAAAGAGAAGCTGCTCAAGGATTTTATGGTCGGAAACTTCGAAAATACCAACTATGTTGAGTGGCTTATAGTAGTTTGATTTGATTTTGGAGCATTTATCTGAGGTAGGATAAAGTAATACACTGTAGGATATACTATTATGCTAGGAGAAAAAGGCCCAGGATTCATGCAACATAGCGTTCATATTTACTGAACTATTGTTGATTTCTAAGATAGATTGTAGTTTGCTTTCTTGCTGTCATATCAACTGAACTTGCAATGCCTGGTTCTGATTATGTTCCCTGGTCTTTGCAGATGGAATGCTTGTTGTGAGATTGCTGGCAAAGGAAAACCTTATTGAAACTACCACCAATTGCAACAGTGGCCTTCATCCGCATCAAAAGGCAACTTGCCTTTGCATCAAACCACTGGTAGTGCCACAGAAAAGAACCACAAAAGGGTACTTTCATCTTGCTGCTATATATTTTCAATAATCAAACCTTCTGCGATTCTTTGTTTTCAAGATAGTAAATCATGATGTCTACTTTTTCTGCTTTTAAGATAGTTTCTTTATTGTTTTGTCCTTTTTAAAAGGGTCAAAGGCTAGAAAGGAAAATTTCATTTCAATCTATTCCCGTTATGGTAATTCCCCTTTTGACAAGACGTTCTCGTTTTGAAACAGCTTTGCTTTCTAATTTTAAGTATCGGAGCAGCATCAATTCAGCTATTTTAGTGGTCTCAAGTTGCAACAATCATTTGAATTTGGGCAAACAATTGTTTTCAAATGCTGCTCAGTTTTCAATAAAAACAAATGTGTACAAGGATATCATTTTCTCTTAGCCTAAACACTGATCTCATAAAAATTGGGTCCAAGTTCTAGTTTGCCATGTATTAGGAAAAGTTTAGATGGTAGTTTTTCTTCCTGATAACTTAGCTGTGACCAGTAGCTACTACTCTTTTTGAAGAATTTGTAGTCGCAGTTCAGTTCATCTTTCAAGTCGTTGTAACTCTTCTTTTATTGCAGAAGCTTTATATAAGTTAATATATAGATATGCATTTACTGTTAATGATTTAAAATTTGCAAGTCTTTAATAAATCGCATACCGAAATGATTACTTCTCCAAAATCTTATCAACTTTTCATGTCTTATTGGATCCGTCACAATTTTGAAATGTCCCCTTGTGATTCCGACTTGCTGTTGTTACAATCTTCACTGCTGTTAGCAAACACAAATTTCTTGGTGGTTTTTAGCTGGTCTTGAATGACAGAAGTTAGCCAATTCTACTGGTTAGCCATTTCTTGATGGTGTTGTAGGTTTACAACTCAACTGAACCATGGGTTTTCATGCATCATAAACTATTAGGTAGGTCCAATAATTGTTTTTATCATTATCTACGGCAATGATGGGCTTTCGATTATTTTAGGATGTGGACGTACAAGTAGTTTTGTTCATAGTTTACCTTGCCGTGTTTATATTATTTTTGGTGGCTTGGCTGTGATTAACTTCTACTAGATCGAACTTTGTGTGCTGTAAAACTTTGAGCGGGTCTAACTCTTTTTTATTATCGGTTATAGGTTCTGGTGAGTTTGTGCATTGCTTTTGTGACTTCTTCGATTATGCATACTAAAAGAACAATAGAAAAGGTTCTTTCTCTGAATTCTGACTATAATCTAGCCAATCAAACGGCCGCCTAATCATATTTGAATTGATGCAGGTATTAATCATGAGGCGAAGTTGTTTTTCAAGAACTTCTTTCCATTAACTAAAGGGGGAGGAGAAAAACTCCAATTCCCTGGCAGTTGCAGAATTCGACATCTGAACAAGCTCGAGTGCAACCTTTATGGAAATAGAAAACACTCCTCCAGAGTCACTGAAGACCGAAGGTAATTTGAGCATGAAAGGAAATTGGAGCAGTAAATACTGCATAAATGTGGTGAAAACGATAAACCAAAAGAGCTTGTCGTCACAAGGGCCATTATGAGAAAAGTGTCAACGCCTCAAACACTCGAACCCTCTAAGCAAATAGCTGATGCATATTTTTTTCTGTTGAAATAAATGAGTATGAACCGAGTTTGAATCATGGTATCTGATTTGTTTGTAGCTGAATTGCTCACAATGATCCCGAGCTCCATGGAGATTTAAGAGTCGAGCTGCGAGGCTAATAGTTAAGTGCAGGTCTTAGATACAAGTAATAAACTTAACAAGAAGTCAAGTCTTGTTGTACAGTTGAACTACAAAAATATTAAAATGTAAATCAATTATCATCAACCTTTCATCCTTTCCTTTTCTTTTGTGTGAAAGGAATCTGAAAAATAGGTGAAAATCAATGTATGGCTAGATATTAGTTCAAATATTATGATGCCATTCTCAAATGAGTAGCACTTTGAAAAGAAGGTAAAGAATGGAGAATATTGTACAAATTGCCAATCCAATGAAAAAGAAAAAAAGGTTGAAGACAGTGATATGAAACAAAGAACTGCAGGTGATGCAGCAAACCAATTGAGCCAAACGGCCCAGACAATTTGCCATCTATCTTCAACTAACTGTCAATTCTTGCGAGGGAAAACCTGTTTTTTATCACCTTTTTGTTGAGGCGTCAAAATCCTTAGTCATTTGCCTTCCAAATACTTGATTACTTGATTTTGAAGGATATTTTCAGTCAGCAACTTCAGTGTTGAAAATAAAACTTGTAAACAGCGTCGTTACATCCCTGTTATATTATAGGCGCATATCAGCAACAATAAACTTATACACTTTCTTTTTTACTGCATGTATGATAAATTGATGATGTAAACAATAAAAGAACGAAATGAGGATGGATGGAAGTAACTGGGAAGAGTCATGTTCTTCAAAAGGGCCGGGTGCCAAATTACAAAAGCTCTCCACTCTTCTTTGTTGATCTTTCCATCCTTATCAGCATCCGCTTCTTCAAATGTCTGACCACAAAGAAATAACAATTCCCTAATCTATACACAACCACGAAAGATATCGGAAACTGCAAAAAGAAAATATATGAAACTCTTTTCACCTTGTCAATGATTGATCGAAGATAATCATCTGAGAGTTGTGCTCCAGATTCCTCAAGAATGGCTCTTAGCATTTGCATTACCTGAAAACCATCATACCAATTACCAGCTAAATCAACAATCACACTACAATTTGTCAAACCGATACAGCACAGAGGGACCTCGGAGAGATATTTGTCTACAAGTTTTGTATGTTTATGAATATATAATAAAAATACCCACTTCTTCCCGTTCGATATATCCTGTCCGTCTCAAATCATGCAACCTAAATGAGACTGCATAAAATCCAAGGCAGAAGCTGAGAAAGAAAGTGGTGCACTTTAACAATGATAATCTTGGTAATAGTGACAAGATTATATAAATGAAACTGCCCACAGAAAACTTACAGTCAACCTTATCCTCTACGTCTGCATATGGATGAAAATGTTTAGTGAACGGACAAATTCCTCAAATTCAATAACACCATTCCTCTTCTCATCAAAAAGATCGAATATCTACAAAAAAAGTGCAGGTCGGTGTGGAATCAGCTAAATAAATGTAAATACAAAGAGTCAAAGACAATAAATCTTGCATAATCAGCACATAAAGAAGTTTCATTTTTTCAAATAGCTTGCAGCTCATCAACCAATCAGTGGTTCTCTAATTCACATCAAAACAGAAACCAAAACTAACCAGAGAGCAATGACCCATACATTTTTCTGATGTCACAGCACAACTTCTACAAATAACACAAATTCACAGAGAACTTTCAATCTTTCCCTCAAGGCTGCTGCTGATGTGGTGCAAAACAAAGCTCACATGTGCTATCATAGTATTTGATAGAAATGAAATAAATGCAAGCAATTAATAACTTACCCAGTCCAGGAAAAGGTTTTTCCCTGCAGGAGTGCTCAATAGTGCCAACTGGAGCTCTTCCTGCAGATGTTAAAAAATTCAATCAAAATCTGGTATTCTGCTTGCATCTTAGGATTAATGCGCCAATTAATTCACTGCTAGGGATTTTAATCACACAATTAAAGCACAATGCACGATAATTACTTCAATATTCAGATAGGTTCAACCTTTTTCAATCTAAGATCGAAGTTACCGACCTTGTGTATAAGGCCGTCATCAATAATTGAACAGATCAAGCAACGCCTCCACCTCATTGACGCTAACTGCAAAATTACACACCCAAACGAATGAACCAAACCAAATCAAACAAGAACAAATACAAATACATATTTATCAATAGCATAGAAAGAAACAAACATAAAGTAGCTCCGGCGATGCGATTGAGTTCACTGTAAGTATAGCTAAGCCTGGGAGGAGGAGATTGGCGATTACAGCAACCGGAAAAACTCAAAATCGCGGCTTCTATTAATCCGATCACCGGTATACAAACAGCGCACAGCCTTTCGCTTAACGTCAAATAGCTCGATCTCTTGCACATTGAAACCGAGAAAAATTGAACAAAACTCAGCAATTGACAATCAAATGAAAGAAAAAACAAAAGATGATGAGAACTAAGGAAGTGGAGTAGGATCAAAGGGAGAGTACAAGGGAAAGGGAGCTCATTGTTGATGAGAATTGATGGTGGGACTAATAAACCGCCATTTTCAAATGGAAAAGCTGTTTATCTTCCTTTAAATGTGAAAAACCATTATAAATTGATAAACCATAAAGCATATAAAACAAGCTATTATTTCGCAATAATAGATTATACATCGTGCAATAATTTATCAGGAAATTGTTCTAAATATTCACTTTTTTAAATTTAATTACCACTCCATCACTCTTCTAACTTTAGTAACAAATCCTAACCAAAACTAATATAGTAAAACCTTTCTTTACGTTCTAATTTTTGTTTTCCGCGTTCGTTTTTTTTCCTATTTCGTTTTCTCCTTTCTTCTCATCTTTTATGCTCTGATCATCTGTTCCGTTTCAATTCTCTTTTCCGTTCTTTTCTCGGTTCCGATCATCTTGTTTAATTGAGTAAGTTCTTACTGTTGTTTTCGGTTTTTCCTTTAGTTTTGTTGATTTTGTTGTTCGATTTATGTTTTCGAAGGCTGTTATTCGATTATATGCTGTTCAATTTTTAATTTGATCTCGATCTATGTTATCGATTACTGTGTTTTGTTGTTATTCCAGTTCTTAGTGTTTTTGCAGTTCGCAAATTAGGTGTTTGATGAATTGTTTGATCGAGTTATTTTCACTTTGTGATGTTGATTTAGTAGGTAGCTACCTGGTAAGGAGTTCAGCCTCAGTTTTGTATTGCAGCACTGTTACACATTTTTGCTCTATCA
>CAOJBJ011387685.1:0-18035 GCA_948291685.1 Euphorbia celastroides | reverse complement strand
TCCATAGTACCGGCGAGACAATTTTTGGTTTGTTTTGCGTTGAATTGTAACCTGGCGGTATTTGTGAAGACGGAGATACACAAAATCGCCAACAACAAATTCCTTCTCTGTGCGCTTCTTATTTGCCTGTTTGATCATACGCGACCTTGCTACGTCAAGAGATGTTTTCAAGGATTCCAAGAGTTGCTAATGACGGACCAAAGAAGCTTCAAATGATCCGCATTTTGCTGACCTGGGTACATAGTCGTGAATGTTGGAGACTTCTCGACCATAAAGGGCCTGGAAAGGGGACATATTGATGGATGAATGATGGCTGGTGTTGTATGAAAATTCAGGAAGATATAAATAGCGTTCCTATGATTTAGGAGCATTCAAAACAAAGGCCCACAAATACATCTCTAAACCCCTGTTGACGACTTTGGTTTGTCCATCGGTTTGCGGGTGATAGGCACTTGAATGTAGGAGTTTAGTGCCCATTTGCTTGAACAGCTCGCGCCAATATTGGCTTATGAATATTGGGTCACGGTCCGAAACAATCGTTTTTGGTAACCCATTCAAACGATAAATTTCTTTCATGAAGATGGAAGCTAGCGAAACCGCAGTGTAGGAAGAGGGTAGAGCAATAAAATGGGCAAACTTGGAGAGATGATCAACGATGACCCATATGGCGGTTTTACCTTTGGAAGTCGATAAACCTGTAATGAAGTCCATGGATATGTCGACCCAAGGATGTTCTGGAGTAGGTAGTGGTTGAAGCAATCCAAACGGCTTGTGGTTTGGTGTTTTTATGGACTGGCATATGTGGCAGCTACGAATAAATAAAGCAACATCACGTTTAAGACCAAGCCATGTGAAAGAAGTGGCTAACCTTTTTGTTGTTGCCGTCAAACATGAATGGCCGCCTAAAAATGATGAATGAAATTCAGCAATCAAGCGGAAATGCAAGTCTAAAATAGGCGGAACAAGGAGCTTGCCTTGGACATACATCAAACCATCCCAAAAAGAATGGTTGGGAAACGTCGTCGGGTCCTGTTGTACTTTGGAAACCAATTGAGTTCCCACTTCGTCAGATTCATAGTAATTGCGAAGCTCACCAAGCCAAGTAGATGTTGGATATGATATAGCCAGAAGGGACGGAATATCCATTCGGCTAAGAGCATCGGCAATTGAATTTTCTCAACCCGGTTTGAAGTGAATTTCAAAATCAAATCCCATGAGCTTTGTTAGCCATTTTTTCTGCTCCGGTGTTTGTATGGTTTGGGTTAGGATGTGTTTAAAGCTATGGTGATCGGTGTAGATGCGAAAATGGCGACCCAAGAGATACTGACGCCATTTTTTTACGGCTTCCGTGATGGCGTACAACTCTTTGGTGTAAGTAGATTGAGCTTGCATGGTTGAGCACAACTTCTTGCTGAAAAAGGCAATCAGATGATTATGCTGGGAGAGAGCCGCACTAATTGCCTCACCCGATGCATCAGTAGTAACATTGAAGGATTCATCAAAATTTTGCAATGCGAGGGTGACCAATTTTTGCATGTGGTTCTTCAGTTCCATAAATGCTTCATCAGCTTCGGGAGACCATGAGAATTCCTTACATTTCAGAATGTCTGTGAGAGGGGCTGTCAGTTGTGCATATCCCTGGACAAACCGAAGATAATAATCGGTCAATCCCAAAAATGCCCGAAGATCGGTGAAAGGGTGTGGTGTTGGCCAACGTTGAATGGCGTCAATTTTGTCAAGTTCGGGGGCCATGCCGGAGGCTGAAATTCGGTGACCCAAAAAGCTAATGTCGGACACACCGAATACACATTTGAAGGCTTTGACATGGAATTGTTGTTGATGTAAGGTCTGGAAGACAAACTGAAGGTGGTTGTAGTGATCCTCCCGGTTTTTGCTGTAAATTAAGATGTCATAAAAAAAGACCAGAACAAATCTCGTAGAATGGGTCGGAACAGATTATTCATAGCGGCTTGAAAGGTCGAAGGCGCATTTGTGAGGCCAAACGACATCACAACGAACTCATAGTGACCATCCATAGTGCGAAAAGCCGTTTTATGAATGTCCTCGGAAGCGACTCGGATTTGATGATACCCGGATCGTAAATCAATTTTGGAAAAAATGGTTGCACCGTGAAGCTCATCAAGGAGTTCGTCACTGGTGGGAATGAGAAATCAATCTCAAACTATTACCACATTGAGGGCTCGGTAGTCAACACAAAATCGCCAACTGCCATCTTTCTTTTTTACGAGAAGAACCGGGGATGAAAATGGGCTGTTGCTGGGTCGAATGACTCCGGTATCCAACATTTCAGATATGAGTTGTGACATGATTTTATTCTGGAAGTGGGGGTAACGGTATGGTTTGACATTGATGGATTGGTTGTTATTTAGGAGTGGAATATGGTGGTCATGAGGGCGTGTGGGAGGTAAGGCTGTCGGTTCAGAAAAAATGTGCTGAAATTCCTCTAAGAGTGCAGTGATTTTGGGGTCAGAGGTCAAGGAATGTGGGCTAGATTTTGATGGTGGTTGGGTTTGGGTAACATTAAGGGTATGTATGGACTCAATTGAGCCGTGGCGAAGCAATGTGGTGAGGGAGCTTGGAGAAAGTGGTCGGGTAAATGGTTCACCGCCTAGGGTTGTGGCTTGACCATTATGGGTGAAAGAAATTTGTGGAATGAAAAAATTGGCGACAATGGATTCCAATGTGGCTAACCAAGCGACACCCAAAACAAGGTCGACTCCTTGAATTGGAAAGATGAAGAAGGGAATGTTGAAGCTTGCTTTTTGTAATTGGACATCAATATCGGGGCAAAATCATTGGCAGTGGATAGATTTCCTGTTTCCTACCATGACCGAAAACGGTTGTAAAGATTGGATTGGCAATTTAAGAAGAGCTGTGATCCGAGGTTGAATGATATTGTGGGTACTACCACAATCAATCAAGATCGTGACTGGAATGTTGGAAATATAGCCCGTGATCTGTAAGGTCTACATAGAGCTACGTTCGAAAAACGCTGCGTCTGACAACGACATGAATTGAGCCTGGGTGTTGTCGTCCAATTGCTGAATCTCCGGTTCGTCGCTATCTGGCTGCTGGTTGTCGTTATCAACGATCAAAAGGAATTGTGGTGGTGAGCAACTCTGGTCAGGTAAAAAACGCTCCGGACAACGGAAACAAAGGCCTTCCTTTCTTTGTTGTTGTATTGCTTCTAGTGGGAGTTTAGTGAATGGTAGGGTTTTGGGGGACGACAGTAATGGGGGGTGAATGGGAGGTAATTTGAGTTGTAGGTGGGTTAGGTCTCTATGAAGATAATCCTTGATTTGTGGAGGGCAGTTGAAAAGTGGTGGTAGGAGTCTGTGGCAAGTAGTTGGGTCTTGGAGGAAAATAAGGGATTTTTTTTAGATAAATGTGTGAATTTATCTTCTAACAGACGACCAAGACCGAAAGCATTGTTTAGAGCGGTGGGTTTCAAAATAGCCAATTCAGATTGGAGTTCGGGTTTGAGGTCGGAGATGTAGCAGTTGCGGAGAGTAGTTTGTGAAAGGCCGGTGACCCGATTGCTAATTCGCTCGAATTTAGTTGTGTATTCGGTAACCGAATTTGTCTGGCGTAGTTTGAACAAGATGGATCCGTGGTTTTCATAAGTTGATGGTCCAAAACGGAGCTCAACGGCCCTTTTAAAATCTGTCCATGATCCGAGAAGACCATTGTTGGAATGATTTTGGTACCACGACAGGGCGTCACCAATAAAGTGGAAGGCGGTGAGTGCAACACGATCTCCAAGGGCGATGTTATGATAATTGAAGAATTGGTCAGCTTGGAATATCCATCCTAGTGGGTTAGAGCCATCAAATAGGGGAAGGGTTATTTTTAGGTGACGATGGTTTTGAGCTTGGTCGTTGTGAGTTGACGTCTCGGCAGTTTGGAGGATGGTTTTCAAAGATTCTGGTTTTTTTGGGTCAGTTAGTTGGGCTATGTGATTGACCAGGCGGGCTGTGGTTTCAGTTTGGGTGTCGAGTTTGGCATTCAATTTGGAAGTAGCTTGAACGAGAGCTAGAAGTTCGGTTTTGATGTCGTTGTGAGTAGTAGCCGCTTGGGCTGTAATTTGGATGAGTTGGGCGAATTGATCAGTTAGTGTTGGCGGAGGGTTATCGGGTATGGAAGTGTCCTTGCGGGGTGGCATGGGTTCGAGAATGAAAGCACCAAGATGATGTAGCCTTTTTTTAGTAGGCAAACACTCCATGAACAATAGATAAAAGGAACAAGAGAATTGGGGCAAATTTTCTAATATCAATTGCAGAAACAAATACAACTATTTAAAGATGCAATGGATTTGAAGCATAATGTCCATAATCCTTATTGTTTGGAGTCATGCATGCCACTATCCCTATCATGCTCCACTAACTAATCGTGCAAACTAACTAAGAAATCCAAATAACAAATGCAACAGAATTAGTCAAATAAACTCTAAAATGGCTGCACTCCACTTTCAGCACTACTCCAATAATCTGGCGAGAATCTTTCGAATTCTTGCTGTTCGTTTGGCAGACTCGTCAGAATGTTGGTTTGGTCCCATGTCTCTTTCAGTTGGGACTGTTATAACGGACTCATCATGGACTGCATCAACTACCTTATCCTTTCAACTAAATTTATTTATTTCTATCATTTCCTGGAAATATGGCTAAATGGATCATGATTTTTTGGTTTCTCATACGCTTCAAATGGTGTTTGAGTGATTCGTCAATAACAAAGCTTCCACTCATTCAAATCCGTTTAAGTTTGACTCAACTATCTGCAAGTGCTTGGTCCTCAAAAGTTTTTACTTCTTTTTTTCCGTTGGCAACCCATTCTATCAGAAATTAATTTAGTGAAATTGGCTGAACGATTCAACACTGCATATTGATATAAATCAGTTTATTATTATCTAAAGAAGGGTTTGAAAATTGATTTCATGGGAACTAGTAGCAGTAGTAAAGATGATAAAAAGTAAATGAAAGTGGATGGAAAAGACAAATCCAGAAAGTCGTTAACTATCTGTTAGGGTAGGTGTTAAATGAGTTCAAATAAAATAGGTCAGATACCAAATAGACGCTTTTAATACATCAGACACTAAAAGGACATTTGTGTTATAAGAATGAACCAAAAAGGTATTTAAATCCCTGAATATGTTGTTAAAATTGACATCTCTTACCAGTAAAATTCAGGTAAGGAAAAGTTGTTGTGGCCCCCCAAAATCTCACGAAGAAGAAGAAAAAACCCTCAAGGCCATCTCCAACCCATACATCCCATTTTTACACCAAATTCTACTTTACGCTATAATTTATTATTGCTACAGTGTTTCATTCTCTAAAGCTTTAATAATAAATTTTACACCAAACAATTCTACAATACAAAATAAACACAAAAAATATAATAGATTACAAAATTCAATAGTCAACACTTTTAAAATAGTATTAACTCATAAAACAACCATTAAATTAAATAAAATTTAAAAATTGTAAAATAAAAAAGACAAATTTGGTGTTGCTACAGTACCACACCAAATATGGTACAATACTGTAACAACACTATTTTACGATATTGAGATTTGGTGGCGGGTTGAAGCAATTTTATAGTACCAACCCAACTTTCGGTGTCCCATTGTAAATGATGGGCTTTCTTTATATTTTTTCTTTAAGCAAGGTTCAATGATAATTACAGGTCCAAATAAAATAATTAGATCCATCAGTAAAAAACGATGTCGTTCTCTTTATTGATTTTAAATTTTGATCAATATGCCCAAACTAAAATGTTTAGTTTCTTCCATCAACAAAACAACGTTCTGTTTTTGAACCACAAACACACAATCAAAAGCTAGTTTACATTCTAAGTCAACTATTGATTGTTTCTGGTATCACCAAAACCCAGTGTAATGTTATAATAGGATTAAAAGAGTGTTTTTAAATCTTTTAATTGTTGGACATGGAAAGAATCTCTTAAAGTTTTGGGGACCAAGTGGAGTTTATAAGTTCAAATCAACTACAATTGGAAACAATTAAACTTTCAATTGGACCTCATAGAGTACTAATGAGTTTGATATAAAAAGTTTCTCTATATGCCATAAATGACGAGCAAATCAGTGTGAATGTTCTTGTGAAATCAGAGAAATTGCGAATTCATAAATCTATTAACTTCCTACCAGGTACATATCATATAATTACCAGATATTAAAAAAACGAAATCGCAGAATTAAGTACAGATCTCATAAACACAACAATTTATATCATTGAATCTTATCATTCAAAATAGAATTTGATTAATCAGATAAATGAGTTACAAATCTAATCTAAGCTGAATGTAATTAAAAGTAAAACTCAATCAATTTTATATCCAAACAAATCTCTCCCTTATTTAGGCAATTCCTCAAACTCCTTGTACTCAACTCTTTGAAGTTTGAATAATTGCAAATAAAGAAACAATTTTATAGCCAAATCAACAATTGAAAATTAAAAAAAAAACAAAAAATTAAACGAAATCGCAAATCAAAAGCTGAACAAAATTGAAATCGTAAATTGATTTCTCGATCCCGCACAAGAAAAGAGAACCGAATTCGAATTGAGAAGAAGAAGAAGAAGAAGAAGAAGAAGAAAGCTTTGGAAAACTCACAAAGGCTTTTGGATCGAGAGAGAAACGATTGATCGATAGAGAAGACGAAAGGTGGATTGCTATGGAGAAACAACTTTCTGTAGAACAAAAAGAAAGAGAAGGAAAACTTTATATGGAACGTAGAAAAAGATTTGACCCATTAGAGTTTCGTTAGGATATGTTATTTTTTAATATAATAAAGGGCATATGTATTCAACAGACACAAAGGTACAACATAATCAATACACCCGATAAGACTAGAACTAAGCCAAACTTTCTACAAAGAGAAGCAGACTTACTATAAAGGGATAAAAAAAGACAACAAAAGGCTAAGAAATCTAACCCCATAAGGTTAGAACACACAACAACAACAACAAAATCAAAAGACCTAAAATTTGTTTTCCAAACAACTCGAAGCTTCACCTCCAACAACGAATAGATCTGCAAAATCGGCACAAAAAAATCATAAACTCTTGAACCCAGATATTAGATCTGAAAATATCGTTAAAATAGAGAGAAGATTCGTAGATCTACATCAAAACTTGTCCGGTGAAGATGAGCAGCAAGTAAAGCACATGAAAAAGGTTTTTCTCCAGAGCAAATCTCAATAATCTTGACCGATCAGAGTAGATTTAAGCTTGAAACACAAAACCCCATGTAGTTGAAGAGCAAACCAAAATCAAACGCCAAATAAAAGGAAAAAGATACACACAATAAAATGAGATGGTGAGGAGGGGAAGGAATAAACCTCTCCCTCAAACGAACTTAAACGGAGAGAGTTTGGGTTGTAAAGAGAAAGCAGAGAAAAATTTTAGAGGGAGAAAAAGATTAATTAAATTTGTTTCGTTAGGATATGTTAAAAGAGAAATAAGATGATAAAGTACGTAATTAAATTTTAAAAAGTGAATATTAACCGTAATTTTCTTTTATTTATTGGGTTGATGAAAACTATTTTTTCTTTTATAATTTTAAAATAAAGAAATAAATTTCCTCTCGAGCGCTCAATTTCAATTTTGAATCACACGGTCATCTAGCACGTGCGACACATTTTGTTGAAAATTGAAGCCATCAAAATTTCACTTATACCGCCCAATTTTTCATTTCAAAAAAAATCCGCCGTTTCTGCTTTTGCCCGAACTACACCTTCTTCTTCCTCTTTACATTATCATCTACATTGGCAGTGCTTCATTCTCCCATTCTCTATCAAACCAAAGGTAACGATCTTTTTCTCAGTTCGTCGATTCGTCTCTTTGGTGCTCTATTGTCGATTTCCATTGTGTCATCCTGTGTGTTTATCAGTCTTCAAGATTACAATTCTCTACTGTTCTCATTCACACTTTTTTGCTGTTTTTCTAATCGTCTCTCAGCTGAGAGACATACAATAACAATGACAGAATCTAGAGACAGATTGTCGAGGCCTATTGATATAGCTGCTTTATACGCTCGTAGACGGTTACGTATTCTAGGGATTTATCAAGACCAGCAAGACCTAGATAGAGCTCTGGCCTCTCCGATCCGAAGGCCAAGCGCCACGAGTCCAGTAGGCCATGGAAGAGATAGTTTAGGAACTCCAAGACTACAAGTCTGGAGAGGCAGAAATATTTACCGAACGTCAGCTACAGGGAGAGAGAATAGGCCTGTTGGGAGTGTCAGGAGAGGAGCTGGAAATGGAAAAGCTAGGGCATCTTACCGTTACTTACCTTCTTGGTGTCCGAGAACTCCTCTCCGTGATGTCACTGCAATAGTTCGGGTAACGCTCATTTTCTCTGTCGCTTGCCTTTTGGGTCTTTGATTGCGATGCTTTCTTGCTTTCTATGTGGAGTTTGAGTGTTAATTAGAATCGACCTGTTATGTTTATTCGTGCTTCACTTAATTTGAGTCTGAATTTGCCTAATACTAATATTGCTGTGTTTTTCATCTGCGTTTTAGATCCGCTTGATAAGATTGTGATGAATACACAGCATAATTAAATGGCCTTTTAGGAATTCTTTCTATTTAATCACTTTCCTTCCGTGTATTTTCTAGAACTTCCTGTTTTGTTGTTTGATTTTTTATGTGGTTAACTGGACAACAATTTCGAACCTTGTAAGTAATAGATATGGATCCCAAAACAGAACCTTGTTCTTATGATTTCAAACTTATGTGTTTTCCCAAAAGAATAACTAGTACATCTCAGGTAGTTCTGAATTGCAATTGTGAAAGTCTTGTACTATATGAAGCTTAAATTCCCAAAATTCAAATAGTAATTGTAATAGATTGTGTTCTAAAAACCATGAACTCTCACAAAATTCCTATTGATGGTAGACTTTTCTAATGAAAGGTTGTTATACAATATTGTAAATTCAAGTAAGTTTAAACTAGTAAGTACAGGATGCATTGACCCTCATTTCATAATCTTCTGCTAGTAGGTACCGTCCTACATATTCTGAAAACAGCTGGACATGTGCTCTGTAGTTGTTTATCTTACTTTTGGAGTAACTGTATCTGTATGACCAGGCATATGGAAGGAGAAGGGAACGTTTGGGAGTAAAAAGGGCCGAAGAAGTCGAGAGCCTAATACCCGATGGGGTCGGTGACTCTGCTGTGTCATCTTCTGTTGTTGCTCATCTTGGGCACAGTAACATTTTGAAGACTCCAAACCCAAGTGTTGCAATGAACCGCTGTCTGCCTAGTGTGAGAAAATTGTCAACGATTCTGCTTGCTGTCACAAATAAACCCTCAGAAGATACAGAGTTTCTAACTCCTCAAAAGAAGCTCTTGAACTCAATTGACACAGTTGAGAAAGAAGTGATGCAAGAATTGCAGAAACTAAAGAGGACAGCAAGCTCTAAAAGGGCAGAGAGACAAAAGAAGGTTAAAACTCTCATGTCATTGCGGTAACTGATCATCTCTCAATGACATTTCTTATTTCTTTAGATTATCATCAACTGGTGATAACGTTGTGCATTGAGATGGATCATCTTCTGATGATATCTTTTCAGACGAGTCTGGAACTCGAGTAGAAAAACAGGGCTCTCAAAATTTTGAATCGTTTACTGGAATGCCTATCACTTCGTGGTGAAGGCATTCAGTTTCGATAGTAAGATACCATTACTTTTATTAGATTGTTGTTATCTTCTTATTCATGTTTCCTTCATTCTTTTGAAGGATAGACCCAAATTGTTGACAAATGCGAAGCAATTTGGTTCGATGTACATAAAGGTTAGATATCTACCTCAAAGAGGTAATCTTTTCTTCTGGGTTTTTGATATTGTAATCATAGTTCAATTGTTCGTTCTTATCCCATTTGACATTAAATATAATTATTGTAATTTACGATCTCAAAAAAAGGATGCCGGTGAATAATTTAAAAATGATGCCGCTGGACGTTCCAAAACAGTGCATTTGGGGACACTTTTTACGTTTGAGTGGTGCACCTGTGCGATTAACATGTACTTTTGTTCAATAATTGTCGATTTGTTTAAAACTTAAAAGAAAAAGGCTTTAGGACGAAATGTGCTGTAAAGTAGTTTAAAAGGGGTTAGGAGTGAACTAACTAACACAATCAGTATAAAAGTAAAGTGGTTGGATGCCAATGATAAAGTCGGAACTCTGAGTATGTATACGAGCGCTTCACAGCTACACTGACAACAATTCTGTTGGCTATAACCTTTTTCAAACATATAGTGTATTGATAACATTTACTGTTGACATTGGAGAACGCTTTCAATACGCATCATATTACAAAAATTCTTTTTCGTTTAGATAATTTCAGGTAAAACTAGAAGATAAATTTTCACTATGCAGCAAAACACTAGAGGAAAAAATTGATAAGGATTGAGAAGGCTGTTGATAAGGTTTTAACTTAAAAACCAACAAAGACAGGTTTCACGAGCTAAAACATGTCGGAAACTGAGTTTCTTAAAAGATTCTCAAGCTGAAACTTGAAGGTTTGTAAACCCGAAATAGAGAAAAATTCTCAAAGTTTGAATATTTGATTGGTAAAAGTTGCATTATAAAGGGGAATAAGAGATATTTATATTCAAATAACAAAATATATAGTTAATAGGATAATGCCATATGGCTCTAAATAAGACAAAACATCAACATAATTAAGATCTTATGGGATCCTGGTCAT
This sequence comes from Euphorbia celastroides, assembly GCA_948291685.1. Classification (NCBI taxonomy): domain Eukaryota; kingdom Viridiplantae; phylum Streptophyta; class Magnoliopsida; order Malpighiales; family Euphorbiaceae; genus Euphorbia; species Euphorbia celastroides. The sequence continues at coordinate 7,294 of CAOJBJ011387685.1, read as the reverse complement.
CAATCTACTCATCGGGTCAACGACCCATTGATAAGTCGCAATCCTAGTATTGACTCGTCATACATGTCAGGCAGACCGGTCAGTTGGGCTCCTTGGAATGGGGTTTGCTGAAGTGGGTGTTGTTGATCTCTGGACAGCCTCGCTTGAGAAGGTCACGATCTAGCAGGATGCGATTGAGGCGGATTACCCTTAAGGTGGTAAGTCGCTTCAGACAGTTCTGATCCAGGAGACTTTGATTGAAAATGATACAATTCAAAAGATTGCATTTCAGGAGGGTGCGTTCCAGGCGGTTGCAGTTGAGATGGTTTGGAAGGTTGTTGAGGCGGACATGTCCCCATCAAAATTCAACTAATTTTTTGAAAATTACTTTTTCATTACATAAGTATGAAAATGAAGATTTTAGATATAATGTTGCTAAGAGAATTACAAGCTCTCGAAAAATTTAGAATAAATGGAAGCAGTAATCATGTGGATTGCAACAATTAAAAACACCAAAGAAAAGATCCTTCCAAAAATTTATCATCGAAATTCGAAAATGATGAGAAAGAAAAATATTTCAACCCAAACTATAATAATCTCTCACAATTATTTTCAATCAACCCTCATTTTGGTTTTTTCCTATTTTTTTTTTCTTTCCACTAAATTAGCATGTCTATTGAAATATTGTGCTTGTCAATATTCTGACTTATGTTGTCATCTTGTTCTTTCACATAACATTTTTCTCAGTGGAATTATGTTTTGTTCCTTTCTCATTGTACCAGAAATACGAGTACGATTTGATTTCTATATTAGAAATGAATTGCATTCTCTAGAGATGTATTGAAAGTCGAAATTTAGGGTCATTTTTCAAATTAAAAGTTGATGTTGAGATGCCGGTTTGGATATTATTAAGAAAAAAAAGCAAACAAAAAAAATCGGAAAATAAAAAGAATAAAAACAAAAGAAAACACCTTTCGAAATACAGCCTTTTCAAAGATTTCTTAATCATTCAAAAATATTAATGATAAAAACAAAAAGAAGTCTTGGGATATTCAAGTCTACATTATCTCAAAGAGAGTATTTATAAGATGAACTGTGTGCACGTTGTGACACCCTTCTTCCCACATGTAATTTTTTTCTTCTTCTTTCTAACATGTATTAACTGCCAAGGATGAATTTCCTCCTCCGCCGTTGAAAGTAGGTAGTAAAATGATACTTAACTGCTTGTAAAAAGTAAAGATAAAATCGCTTTTGTAGGTGAATGGTATGAACATCCTTTGAAATAGATTTTATCTTGTCATTGGTTTATTTAGTAATTTATTTTATTCTAATTTTTTCGAAGCGTTGATAAAATAATTTTAGTTGTACATTATTTTAGAAAATTTGTTATGTTTATGCGTTTTGAAAATCTTTCACGAGGAACTATACAATTTTCTTTCTTAATTCCTTATCAGAACAAGGAACTTTTTTTTTGTCAAGCTTTGACATAAATAGAAATTAGATGCATTTACACCTAATGGTTGAAACAAATTTGCTGCCACCCCAATAATAAGAATAGTTTATTTTGGGTATGCTTAAAAATATAATTTCACAATCACAAAGATAATGACTACAAAAGAATATTTCATTATAGTACTTGTGAATTGCTAACAAATATCTGATACGTTAACAAGGGACATTTAGAAAACATATTTTATTTTCTCTGATTTGAACATTAGTAAACTTAATTAAGATAATGGTCAATTATGAAAGATAATATTAATTACAAAACTTGCTTGGACCAGTAAACATAAAAAAGAAAAGATATTTTCTTAAAAAAATTTCTCGAGAGACTCCTACAAAATTTAAAATGTCAAAGTGACTAGCTCAAGCAGTTCGACATAGCCGCTTTGATAGTTAAGTCAATATTATGTAGGAGCAATGGTAAGGATACAATGACTGAGTGACAAACTCGTACGATGAGGTAAACGGAAGTATTATAAATTCTAGGGACCGATAATTTCATGTAGTGGAGGATGGATGGTTGGGAGCAGAGTGATTCAGGGTCTGATCGAATTCAGGTGAAGTCTAGATATAAGCGCGAGTCACGTGATGGCTCGTGAGTGGATGGGCCTTGTGGGTCTAAGTAGCCTGTTTAGGGATGTAAATGAATCAAGTAGAACTCAACTCGAGCTCAAGCGGAACTAGTCAATAAAAGCTCGAGTCGAATTTTTTTTCGAATTTAGTTGAGTTTTATTAGAGCAAGCTAACTTGACCTTCAATATTTAATACAAATTAAACATGTATAAGCTAAGTTTTGAGGCCGGCTTGAAATTTAAATTCTGATTTTTAGAAATTCAAGTATTATATATTTTTCATATTTTATAAATAATATAACATTTTATTATTTATATTTATATACATTTATTTTTATTTTGTATCCAGTAAAACAACATATTCACAAGCTCGTTAAATATCCTCTTATCGAGCTTGTTCACGAGTTTGCTCAAGCTCAGCTTATTTATAAAACAAACCTATAAGTTTGTTCATAATAAGTCCGTTTATTAATGAGTCAAGCTCGAATGAATTTTTTTCGAGCCAAATAACGAATAGGTCACGAGCAACTTTATTCACTTACATTTAGAAAACGATGTCTTAGTTTAAGAAATATATCTCATTTTATGGACCACACAATCCCAATTTTCAATTTTCAAAAACTCAAATCTTGTATGAGAAAACATAATTTAAATACTTCCATGAAATAGACTTGCCAACTTGCTATTATCAAATTCATTTCGAGATTCCATAAATAGGCATCTGATATCAATAAGAGAAATACAGTTCGGTTATATCCGAGCTGGTTTAACCTCTAACGAGCTCGGGCCCAGACCCCGCGCTGAGGACTCCCGAGCTCGCCGCCCAAAAGGCCCACCAGTCCGTCGAGGAGAGCTAACCCGATAGAGACAAAGGTGTGCGTCGCGGAGTAAGTACACACCGTGTCACTTGACAATACTGTTACGGCAGTACAAAGGACCAGTACTATCAGCGTGACGTGGCCCGATAAACATAAGGGAACTGTCAGACTGCACTAAAACCCCATCATTGTCAGGCGCCACATCACCACTGGTCCCCTCCGACCTCTCCTAGCTCCCTATAAAAGGGCAGCCCTACGGGATTACAAGGTTAACTCTTTCTCTCCACACTTTCAATACACCCTCTACACCTTATCCCAGAATCTTACTTAACCATCAGAGAGGTCATACTGGTAAAACGGTCAGTGTCCTTGACGGTGTTCTTATCTTATAGTTGCCCAAAGCAGGTATAATTTATTTATCTTTTCACGATTGTGACTTCACGCACATGCATGCATTAGCATTAATTTTCAAATGATACTATATAACTAAACATTTTTATAATATGGATATTTTTCTATGAGATTATTTTACTATATAACCATACATTTTTATAATATGGATTAAAATAATAAAAATAAGTTAAGCATTTTATGTTGAATTCAAAATTTGTTTAGTTATGATGATCTGTACTTTTACTTTGACTTTTATTTATTAAATGTGATGCATATGATATATAAGCTTACGACAGTGGGATCTCTATTTCCATATTTGAGTGCGTGGACCTTATTATAAAATAATATTTTAAAAGAGTTTCAATGAAAATCATACCGTACAATTATTTGGCTGATTTTTTTAATTGCTTTTGACAATATTGGCAACAAGTAACCTGAAAAGCAGATTTTGGAAATCACTCGGATTTTGGATTATTCACTAAATTTCCACAAACACAACAAACGAAAGCACAACTTCCATTTTAGTTTCGATCCCGTGAAGATATTACATCATGGTTACCATTTTATAATAAAGTTCACTTTTTTTTTTAGAAATGCTTAGTTGTCAAAGTTGATACATATTCTTCACACTAGGACCGAATAGATTATAAGTTCAGAACATTGTTGATAATGATAGTCCTTAGGAGAGTCTTAGTTCTGATTCGGAAACTAGTTACTAGATTGGCATAAGATGGATAAAACATCAAATATGGAAAGAGCGGAAATTATGAATATGTCGTATTCTTCACTTTTTCATCGATTTGTTTGGGCTAAGCATTCTACTGAAGGAAAGTGGTGACTTTATAATTGCTTGAATAGTTTTGATGGAATAAGAGACGTTATCTCCATTATGGTCTCCTCTTTCACGTCCAAATGACTGATTTGTAGGATGGAGAAACAAAAAGAGTAAGAGAACGACCAAAAATACAGAGCAAGTGTCAGAAGACGATATGAAAAGAGACGCTGAAAACATCAGATTTTTTACATAGAATCAGGTCCCCTTGGACCTTTCCCTCATCCAATGACTGAAACTAATGGGCAACTCCAAATCCCTATTAAATGTTTCTTAGTTACTTCTCAACCCTTGGATCCCAATGGACTCGGTCATTTCTACAAATTCCGAAAAACATAATATTCTATTCCAATTTTACTTTATTTGTACCACATTTGAGTTTGGGTTTGCATATTTATCATACATTACTTGTATTATTAACCATGTTTGTTTATTCCTTATAGATGCACAAATTAGTTACCTTGTGATATAGTTAAGATAATTGGTTTTCCAATATGTATATGTGAACACAAGAAATGTTTTTATTCACCAATGAATTCTGTACGTAAAAAACTAAAAAAGAAAATAATTAAATTACAATATACGTGAGGTGGAGGATGACGAAGGTGAGTTGAAAGCATATAATATATGGAGGCAGAGCAGCCATGCATCTAGTGGATTTAGAAAAGGATTATGGTAATCTGAGTGATAAGCATTCATATTGATAAAAGAAATTAACAATACTTATCACTAAGTACAATGTTTTGATTTATCAAAGATAAACGTAACGTTATTTTTTTGTCTGTTGTATTGTTGTAAGGGACAACGACTCTTCTACATTAAGCAAACTTGGAGCATTCCAACTTGAATTTAATATTGTAGATGGGAAATGGGAATGCTTAATTTCAATAACTTATTACAACTTCAATCTCCTAGTTATTTATAATTAATAAGCAATTATACTAAATATTTTTTTTTAAATATTGTGATTTACTTTCCAGCTCATCATCAATTCATGTTACATGATACACGAAATATTTGTCCTTCGTAAATAATACAAATTTGAAATTCAGACCACCAATGCTCTTCTGTATTAAAAAAATATAGTGTTTAGTTTTAGAAACTGGTCTAAATTGCTTAAAAGTCAAATTGTTGCTTGAAATGGCTACGCACAGTGTGAAACCACGCAAGTAAAGTTACAGACTACTTCAATGAACAATCATCTTTATTCAATTAGTGATCTATGGACAGGGAAAATTCAAAATATACTTTCGTTTTCTACGTGTGAAATTTGAGGTGCCAACGGGAGTCATGTCTTTCTCGTTTTGAATTTGGGTTCATGTTCAATGACTCAAACACAAATTTGATCTAAACAAGTTTGTATCATTTGTTCCAGTCATACGACTGCATGTTGATCAAATATGTTGTTTAAGACATTAAAAAATGTTTCAGAGAAAATATTGATACATTTAGAAATTTATGTTATATTATTGTCGCTCGTTGACATATAATATTAATGTAAAATGCGTGCTACAAATTTTAACTTACTTGAAATATGAGAATTATATTTTAATCACGTACGTATAGGTTATTTTATCATGTTGATAGTTCCACATCAATCTAATACGACAATTACCATCCTAATTTTGAAACAATTCAAGATGACACCTAAAATTTTAAATTAAACATGAATCCACTAGATATATACTAGTTTCATATGGTATTTGCTGGTGATGACCATGCCGGGTTCTGAGAATTTGAGGGTCCTAGATAAATTTAAGTTAAAAATAATAATTGTGGGCTCTCATTTTTTTTATTAATGGGCCCTCATTAAAAATATATGTTAATTTTTTTGCAAAATATAAGGTTTGATCCTAGAACCTCTCACATATTTATTAAGTTCCATACCAACTCTTCTAATATCATTTTATGCTTTATTTTTACATTCTATAATATTAATAAGTATATACATAAATAAAAAAATATTTTTAGGCCCCTTTCAGCTCGGGGCCCCGGGTGGCGGCACCGGGAAACCACCCCAGGGCCGGCCCTGGTGATGACGGACCCTTCCATGAAAACATTAGAGTTCCTCTTAGCTACATGCATTTTCACACAAAAATGTTTTATTATTGCGATACTCTTGTGGGATTTTAAAAAAAAAAAGGATTTTCTCTAAAACTAGATGAATTGATCTTTTTTCAAATTTCTGAAAAAATAGAGGGATAAAACATAATTTATATAACAGTATTATATGGAATAAAATCTGATGCCATCGTTTGGGTGTCCTCTTCTATGTCCTTCGTTCGATTTTGACACTTAGCTCATTTAATGGCGAGAGAGAAAAACGAAACAAAAGGAGAAAGAGTATGGAAATGGACCAAGTGTCGAAAGATGAATGAAAATCATGGAAGAGCACGCTCTAGTGGATATTTACAATGCAGATATTGCTTAAGTCTATTAGTAATTCTTTTAATGGAAAACAGATAATGAGGAATTAATTCTGGAGAAACTTGATAATTTAGTGTTTTTATTCATGTCTTTTCATTTAATTTTGTAACACTTATCTATTTTTTTGACAGAAAAAGTGAAAACATGAAGAAAAAGTAAAAACTACAATCACATTACTTGGTTTTGGTCAAGTAATATATCCATTAATTTGAATGGGAATGATTGAAAATCATACCTAACTCATTCAAAAATTGAAATTCTTGAAGAAAACATGTCACCATTAAAATGAGAGATATAGATGGCGAAAATAAGTTAAAGACCACGGCTTTTTCCAATTCATTATAAGTTGAAAAATTAATAGATTGGAATGGCGAGAATTTGAAATCTCTTTGGTATGTAATTAATCGTCGAAAGGTAGAAGTTAACCACAAATTTGAAAGTGTATTATCATATTAGATCTTGCGTTAATACTTGTTCTGAAGGTTCTCAGAAAATGGTGAAGGCTCAGTAACGAGAGATTTGCACCAAATAAAAAGCATTGACCGAAGTCAAATAATATTTTTAGAAACACGGTCAATGTTGGGATGTTTTGTGAGAAAAATCACATTATTTTCCTTTGAAATATTCTTTTGTCATTAGAAAAAAGCGTGTGAACAATTAATTATCAGCTTACACATTTAATTTGAATGTTAATTACATACCAATTTGATTCCATCATTAAGAAAAATCCTGGAACTGCACAGATGCTACTATTTCTGGCTGTACGCGGT
>CAOJBJ011387273.1:0-11205 GCA_948291685.1 Euphorbia celastroides | reverse complement strand
TGTCATTAAAGAGGTTGATCTCAACAAGCTTGAGCCTTGGGATATTCAAGGTAATCACTCATTTAATTCCCCCTTAATTAGTTAGTTATGATTTATGAACATTAATTAACCACTAGCTGGATTGCAGAGAAATGCAAAATTGGTTCCACCCCACAAAATGATTGGTACTTTTTTAGTCACAAGGATAAGAAATATCCAACTGGGACTAGAACTAACAGAGCCACGGCCGCCGGATTCTGGAAAGCTACCGGCCGGGATAAGATTATTTACAGTGGATTTAGAAGAATTGGATTGAGAAAAACTCTTGTGTTCTATAAAGGTAGAGCTCCACATGGTCAGAAATCTGATTGGATTATGCATGAATACCGGCTCGATGAGACTTCACGAGAAACAACTGTTGTAAGTTGGTTTAAACTTTTGAGTTAATTAAAGCTTAGGCACATAATAAGTATTCTATAAATTACATCTTAGTCCTATGGAATACATTGGAGTATTCCAGAGTTTTAGCAAAATAACTTCTGACAATAGGTACTACATGAAATACGTAATTAGGTGGGTAACAAAAAGAATGTTGTCGTGAAATAAACTAATTGACATAGTAATGCATTTTCAAAAGTTGCTATCATTTTTTTCTTGATAGAAACAAAATAACATGTATTAAATTTTGTTAAGAATGCATATCATCAAAGCAATTTATTGTTACCTATAAAACTATGAAAATGATTTTTTTATTTCTGTGGTCAAACTGTTCTACTGCCAAAATCTAACATTTATGTAACTGTTTCTATTAGTGAAATGTTAGTGTATGAGTATTTGAATACAAATAAAACTTGATATATTGGTGAAAATGAATAGCCAACATTTCATTATTTTCAATTCTGAGTTAAATGATTATTGAATACTAACTAAAGGCAAATTTTGAATTCAGGCTTCAAATCCGATAGAAGAATCAGTTCAAGAAGAAGGGTGGGTGGTTTGCCGAGTGTTCAAGAAGAAGAACTATCAGAAAAGCCTTGAAAGTCCAAAAGATTCATCGAGTTCATTCGATTCAAAGGCTAATCAAATTCTTGGTTCAGGCAACGACGGAGTTCTAGATCAAATACTTCTCTACATGGGAAGAAGCTGCAAAATGGAAAATGAATCTTTCACCCCAATGAACCTAAACACCAACACCAACCCCTTAAGATTCCTCTCAACATCCAACAATGAAGGAATGATCAACGAAAGATTCTTACATCTTCCCCGGCTCAACAGCCCAACTCTCTCTTGTGTCCAGTTCGACCGAAATCTCAAATCCTGCTATCAATCTTATGACGAAATGCTCGAAAATAACAACATCATTCATCAACAGAACAACAACAATAACAACAACAACAACAACAACAATGTAGAACCGGGAAATTGTTCTGTAGCACAAGAAAGCAACAAACCGAGCCAGAACGACTGGGCTACATTTGACCGGCTCGTGGCCTCTCAGCTCAATGGTCAGCCAGCAGAGACGTCAAAGCAACTTACATGTTTTAGTGACCAAATTGGGAGCTTTGGTCTAACACATGATGATGAGATTCACGTGAACGAATCAAACTCTAACGACAATGATCTGTGGAGTTTTACAAAATCATCAAGCTCCCCATCATCATCGGACCCACTATGCCACTTGTCTGTATAACAGAACACACACCACATACAAAAAAAAGTTGTACTAGATATGTCTTTTCTTTGTCTTGTCCGTATATATATGATATAATTCATGTACTTCACAAATAAATCAACTTATATATACTTAATAAATTTGTATTTTAGACTTCACGGATCTTTCTGGGTCACCTTAATTAGAATTTTTTTATACTATACGAAAAGGGTTAACAAGCTAATGATGGCTCTTTGTTGACTTTAAAAGGAGATTGGGGGTCACAAATGATAATACCCACTTGAGATGGTGAAATTATTGGGATAGAGTCAATCTCAAAAGGGAAAAAATGAAAATGGCTATGGTGGGTGGTGTGGCCATTGATTAATCTCAGTACCAATAAAGATTGAGCAAAAAGGGGAGAGAAATTAACCCTGAAATTTTTAAAAAAGTAGATTATCTTTTAGGGTTCAGAAAGAATCAATTGTTAGCTTTTTCTTCTCTTTTATTAGTTGGCCTGGCCTATTTTGCTTTCTGTTTTTTATATTTCGTTTTTGATATTTTGAAGAAACTAATAATCTCTCGCATGTACACTTTTATAATGACTCCAATAATGCAAAGGATGAATTCCGTGCTGAAATAATGTAAAAGGAAAATTAGAATAAAATCATGAAATTTTGTACGTTGCAGAAGTAGAGAATTATGATAGTTTTTGTTGTACAACAGACGTTGTTTGAAAGGAAAATAAAACTCAGCTAACACATTTTAACTTGATGGATGTTATCTTAAAGCAAATATATTATATAAAAAAAGTCAATAAATAAAAAATATGAACAGTTTCAAGACTGACAAATACTATCTGTAAAATGAAAAAGAAAAACTCCATTTTATAAACAATTGTCGAATTTTTGTTCTTACAGATGTTATAAATTTTTTCTGAACTATATTAGTATATTAAGTGTATTATCCAATTAATAACAATTATAAAATCATATTTCTAGACTTATAAACACATAAAAAAACTACAATAACTTATGAAGTATATATGTAGCCCTACATTAATCTTTCTATATTAAGTTATTAACAGTCATGATATTGATTCAGTATTACAAACTTAATTAATATGAATATCTTAAGACTAAAATCTGTGTATCATTGCCTGATTGCCCAATCAATAAAGAGCAGATATCAATACAAATTAAAATACGTATTGTTTGTGGCTGTTTTGTCGTATATGAACTGAATTAAGTACGAGCCATTAATGTATAAAGATATAAATATGTGGATTGCGGAACTTCCATATCGATCAAATCTCCAACAAAATAATGCAAAATCATTGAAGTGTTCATTTTTCTGTGCAGGAAATTGATAGAAAAGAGTACAAAAAGCGTTTATTTATGCAAAATTAATCAACTATTTCAGAAGAGTTATATTTTTTCGCATAATTAACGACAAAGTTACACATGTTATAACTAGTTACAAAACTAAATTAGAAACAAAAATCATTAATATAAAACTTTGACAGATCCACAGATATACATTTTGAGTGTCAAAAATATCGGTAAAATATGAATAATAAAAAATGAATTAAGTTGAGCAGGTTATTTGTAATATTTTTTTAACTGTAAAACATTTTTTTGAATAATTATTAAATCCTTGAAGAGGTTGAGTTTCAAATTTAAGATCTCTTATCTACACATTGAAAGGTGTACCACTTGATTAAAAGGTAATTGGTTTAACTTTAAAACATAATATGACATTTTGCTCCGGACTTTAACATAATTTGTTATTACATTTTAATTCAAAGTGGGAGGTACTTCTCAAATCATAGTGTAACCTCATACTTTGAGTCATATGACGTATTATGATTCCAACGTTGAAGATTATCTTTTACTTCTTGTAACAAATTGCTATAGTGTTCAATGATTTGTTTAACGTCAGATAAAAGACTTAGCATATTGATTCCCTTGTTTATCATTTTCTACAATTCATTAATTGCACTCTTTGTTGTTTTACCATCCAATTTGGGCTACTCAATGTCTAGATGCATGAAATATTGCTAATGGTGTGTTCCTACAAGTTTTGAAGCTATGAAATGGATAATTTTCGTTGAAATTCTTACCCAACAGCTACATTTTTTAAACCAGAAGTGATTGACTCAATTCAGAGGACCAATTTAGCAATTTATAGTAATTCGGCATAATTACTTGTGATTAAAAATGATAGTAACAGAAGAATAAGAAGACAATTAAATTATTTATTGGTTGCTAACTTACTATCAATGGCCCTTTGTTGCTCTCCTAAATGTACGTCTAGCAAGTGCACTAGGGTCGGTTATAGTTCGGTGAGCACAAGATTGTATCCACAGGAAGCAAGCTAAAAGAGTGTGTGATCTTCCTATAGATTGAGTGAGAAATATTTAATTATAGATTGTGATAGTGGTGATCCTAAACTAAGAATGCAAAAATATAAAATACTACACTAACACAGCTACTGTCACAACCTGACTCCACAAGCAAAAAATCTGATCCCATTATTCACATATGCACACAACTTGTAATAAATCATAGAGCTAAGGTATCTCAATCCAATGGTTTCTAAGGCTAAAGATGATCATATTCCTTATTCAGTTTCACAACCATTTAACCTTGCATTAAGTTCAGTTGAGCATTTAACATAAAGTCAAAACCCTTAGCATGCAACCTATCCCATTTTGACCACAAGGCGTCACCCCCGCAACCTCAAGACTAAGTTTACATGTGTGTGCTTGTGATTCCCACTATGACAAGTCTCTTGTCGGTTCTTGATGCATAGCAATGCATGAATTAAATTCATCTAAGAGTATTTCCTCAAACACACAATCAAATAACAGATTATTAGGTCGTGACATACATAAATAAAGGACCACAACCTCCACCAGATTCATTCTAACAATTTCCTCCCACATGTTACATGCTAAACGTGATTAAAGATAATGGTTTCGGGTTTCCCCCAACATGCTTCACAATCTCATCTAAGTTTCATGCAAATACATGTGTTTAGTCGGGTTTCGATCTCTACTACGTCTCTCCTAGGTTCTTAATAGTAAAGTTAAGTTAGGAAATTGATCGGATTTCCATGGCAAAGTAGTCACAACTAAACAACCATATCAGAAAACCACATTCAACACATGAACATAAAAGGAGAAAAAAATTACAATGATGTTTAGAAATAACGAGAATCTGCTGGGAAGAATGTTGCGCACAGGCTACGATTACACTAAATATGTACAAGGAAGCTCTCCTCCTCCATTAATGTTGTTGAAATGAAGGATAAGAATTTCAGATCTGAAATTGAATGTCCCCTTTTCTCTCTTCTCTCCTCTCTAAATATCTACCAAAATATCTCAATACATGGCCATAAAGAAGACACTCATGTGGCCAAATGAGAGTCAAGTAAAATAATTAATAAACTAGTATAAAAAATGACAACTAATCTCCCCACTTTCCGGCTGCCAATCACGTCCTTAGCCCACTTGCTTTCTTTTTTGCTCTAATTTCCTCTCTTTTTCCTTCCATTTTTGCTCCACAGCTTACTGAAAATCCCATGTTGTGGCTGCCCTCCACAGGTTGCGACCAGAAGCAGATTTATGTACATTTCTCACAAAAACCATTAAAATGCTCATTTAAATATTATCAATTTAAACTCATAATTCACTACAAATCTTCACTTATCACCCTTACTCTTGTTTTCAGTGATTGAAATTTCTGCAAAAGTAAAATTATGATTGTAACAGTATTGATTTACTACATTGAAAAATAATTAAAAAGAGGGTTAAGCTTTCATTAAATCGAGTAACGGTTGAGTATATGCTTTTCAACCTTTTTGAGATTCTCAAACTCATTCATTGCTAAATTGACTGTTCAGTTTGACACTACTCCAATTAATTTGTACTATTTTCAGTTACTGCTCACCTTAAATATGTCTTTACATTCTTTTTGCTCAATTTTTTATTTTACGTATATATATTCATAACATAATAATATCTTTGAAATTTATTGCACAATGTGTTCATCTAGTTTTTTTTTTTAAATAACTGTAATTATACATTGCTCAAACAAGAAAAGTTCTTGTTTGGCAAAATGTTTTTATTAATTATTTCTTTTATATAAACTACTCCATATGCTTCTGTTAAAACTGAACTATCAAACAAAGAAACTGAACTGAGACCCATTAGTGTTGAAGTAGTTAGGCTTTTGTTTTGGTCTTTTGTGAGCACATTATGCAATGAATTTCAAAGATACAATTATGTTCCGAATTATATGTACGTTATCATTTAGTTGGGAGTATATATGATTAGTTAAATCAGTGTTTCATTATATATTCAACAACTATAACACTGTCGCTGAAATAGTAAGTGATTTACGTATGTACTTGGTTTTTTCGTAATAAAACCTTTTTTAAGGGATTTTGTTTCAAAAGCCTATGCAGCCGTGATCCAATAATAGAAGAATTTTAATTTTGTTAAAATCAAAGTGTTAATGCTTTATATGTATGAGTTTCACTGACATAAAATGGAAAACAATCAACTGATGGAAAGGAGTAAAGTAATATTTACTATATAAAAATTATAAGTATGAATACACAACATTTTATTTAAGTGTATGAGTAAGAATACAACCAAGAAATAAGAATATATGATAATACACTTAAAAACGAAAGTCAAAACCATTTTCTTTGATCAATTACAAAAGGTCAATAACAAAATCATCAAAGATAAAGAACCTAAATAATAAAAAAAAAGCAGACGTGATGCAACCGCACACAAATAACCCTATATATTATATAGATATACATAGGTATACCTATCTTCCCATTACATGAGGTTTCTCAACTTTGTGCTATATTTGAGAGTACCGTTGGGTTTGACCCGAAGGCCCATTAAATTTTACAGTATAATCCAATACAGCAGAAATACGATGGCACAGTTTATTGCTTTTCTGTCAATAATAATGAAAGCGAATTCTTCTTAATTTCTTTATGCTGGGAGGATATAGACATAATCGATGGTTTCAGACAAAATTTTACAGCGGTCCCGGTTTTTTTTTCAGTTTTGGACTTCTACCCCAATTACAATTAGAATTTTATCTTAATCAACCGTAGCCCATGTTTTTTGAGTTGTTTTTTTCCGTTTTTTTTCTATTTTGCAGGATGAGGGACCAAAATTGAAAAAAAGAATAGGAGGCTGTTAAAACTTTCCTAGTTTCAGAGGTGCTGAGTTAATTTGTTACAATCTTGCAACCGTATTCATAAGAAATTTGATAGTAGTGGAAATTTACTAATAAAAGTCAATAGTCAATGAAATATTAAAGGTTGTAAATTTATACTTACGATCTAACGCGATAATGATAAAATACTGAAATGCAATATGATCGATACTTACAAATGATAAAATTAGGGTTGTATTTGAAATGAATTTAGGTAACGAAACAATAATTTGGCAGCACTAATCATGTTAATGTGGACAACCATCCACATCCTCAGTTGAAAAAGAATTGATTGAGAAATTTAATCATGTCCATTAAGAAAAAAAAACCCACATATATCACTATTAGCATCTTTTGATTGAAAATAAAAAACAAACGAAGTAGTATTTATTACCATTGAATTGAATATTGATAGCAGATTGCTAGTAAACATTACAACGAAAACAAATTAAAATGAAAAAGACCTTTTATTGAGGAAAGAATAAATGGGTGGTAATAAAAAGGACAGATGAGCAAAGAAAATAAATAAGTTAGGTGAGTAGGGACAAATAACAAGGAGAAATGTTACATCTATAGGAAGTAATTAGAAACAACATATTGTAATGATGAATTTCACAGATTCTTAGTATAGAGAAGTTTACTATCTTTGCTTGAAAAACTGGGACAATTTGGAATTTTGATTCTCTTATCTCATCAACAATGTCGAAAAGGAATTTAACTTAATTTTTTATTATATTCTTTTGCAGGTACTGATGGAACAAAACCAAAGATGATAACTGTAAATCAAACAAAATTGTTTATTAGAATTTTTAAATCTTAATAAAAGGATTTGTTTTACTAATATTGTTGAACCAAACAAAAGTGAATGGTAAAATCGTTTCATGAAGTATCAATATATTCTATAACAGAAAATTAGTGTCTTGCCAGTTTTTTCAAGATGTAGTTGAAACTTCTATTCATGTCATTTTAGTGAATAAATTTGACGTGTATTTGAGTAATTCAACTTATACCAGCTAATATCCGACAAACTTGTTTCTAATGATTTATCTATTTAAAAAGTTCAATTTTTACATTCTTTTAACAGGGTGCTGGTTTAATTTTTACTTTTAAAATTTAATTATATTGCATGTAATTTACAGTATTGACATTTATTAAGCATATGAGAATCGGTTTGCTTTCAAAAAGATCTGACCTAATTTACAAGTACAAATTGATCTAAAGAATTCTTAAATATAGGCAGAAGTTTGTATGTACATGCCTTCCTTGTTGATATGTAGGATCGAATTGATATAACATATGATAAAGTGATAGCATTCTTCTATCGTGTTCATCAAATTGAATGGTATATGCTACAAAGGGGAACTTGTAATCCAATTTGTATTTTGTCTCAAATTGTAATATAGTTTTATTCATATATAGTCTAAGATATACTTTACATAATCAGAGATTATTGAGATGAACAGGCAAGTTTCGGTAATTTGTTTCATTAGAAACATATTCTGCAATTCTTTATTAGAGAGGGGTCTGTTGCTACTTAAATATACATCCTAGCAAGTGCACTAGAGTTGGTTGTAGTTCAGTGAGCACAAGGTCGTATTCCACAGGGAACAAGCTAAAAGAGTGTGAGACTTTCCTATAAATTGAGTGAAAGATTTCTTATATGCAGGTTGTGGGTGTCCTAACCTAAGTTGCAGAAATATAAATACTAAATTACAAACAGCCAGCAGTCAAAACCTACTCCACAAGCAGACGATCTGATCCCACAACTCATATATGCACACAACTTTGTAATAAATCATAGATCCAAGGTAAAACCCCTTAGTATGCAACCTTATCCTATTTTGATCTTAGGACGTCACCCCCGCAACCTCAAGGTTAAGTTTACATTTGTGCGCTTGTGATTCCCACTATGACACGTCGCCTTTCGGTCCTTGATGCCATAGCAATGCATGAATTAAATTCATCTAAGAGTGTTTACTTAAGCACACAATCAACAACAGATTACTAGGTCATGATGCACATACAAAAATAAAAGACCGCAACCTCCATCAGATTTCTGTAACGAGTTCCTCCCTTCTATGTCACAACATACAACTTAGTGAGTTTAGTAGTTGAATCAACTATTTACCATGTATTAGCTTCCTTATTCAATTTCACTAAACTAGGATTAAAGGGAGTCATGTTCCTTATTCAGTTTTCACAACTATTAAATCTCGCATTAAGCATCATTTCTTGGTAAATAATATCATTTCCACACTAGTTACTATTTTTTTTCACGTCTAGTCATTCATGCCTTTAGTTAAGGTTCGACCTTAGCAACTTCCTTATTCAGTTTAATCGTTAAGATTTAATCAAGAATGAGCTCTTGTTCTTGATGGAATTAAGTGCATTAACTAAGAGACTACTAACTCAAATTAACTGAAAGTGTAATAAAAGAGGAGGAGGAAAACATTATAATAACTTGAAGAGGGCGACAATCTGCTGAAAAGGTGAGGTCGCGATGCAGGCTGCAACTATATTACGAAATATATACAAAGAAGCTCTCATCCTCCACTAATGGAGGAGGAGAGAAAGTTTCAGTTTGCTACAATGGAGAAGATGAATAGATATCAGATCTGATGAATGAATATTACCCTCTCCCTTCTCTCATAAATATCCTCCTCAAAATATCTAAATACTTGGCTAAAAAGAAAGCACACATTTGAACAATTGTGAGCCAAGTAAAATAAACAATAAACTAGTACAAAAGGTACAACTACTCTCCAACTTTTCAGCTGCCATCAACACGTCAACCCACTTGCTTCTTTCTTTTGTCTTTTTCCTCTCTCTTTTTCCTTCAAAAAATGCACCAAAATCTGCTGAAATTTCCAACTTGTAGCTTCCCTCCGCAGGTTGCGGCCTGAAGCTGAAATTTGCACATTTCTTACAAAAACATCAAAATGCATATTTAAATATTATCAATTTAAGTTCATAATTCACTACAAATCTTCACTTATCAGGGGCCTGTGTTAAGCCTTCTCTGTATACCCTTCATTATCAATAAAATCCTCGGTTCTTGTTTCTTTTTTTCATAATTCTGTTTCTTACTTTTGTAACTGAGAATTTCCCTATCAAGATAACTATAATAATAAAAACAATACAATATTCGACAACTATTTCTGTTATATTGTGTTAACTTCATATATTAAGAAAGAAAACGAAAATTGATTTATCATGGTAGAGAATCGTATAAAATTGACCTATATGTAATGATAGACAATTGCACTCTATATACTTTAGTTCTTGAACATGTTACACAAACCCAAAAATATAAACTTCGGTACTTGAATTCAAAGCACCAATGTCTTATACTTGAGAATTCCCTAACTACTCAAAATTCCTAAAATTCCTAATCCTTAATAATAATTCTTAAGAGCAAGTCCAACCATTTTCCCAAATTTTCATTCTCCAAACTTCATTTTGCAGGATCTACATCGTTTTTCTCCATTTATTTACCCAATTTTTCATTCTCTACTTTAAGATATTATTATTTTATTACTATTATATTAATTTCTTTACTTTACACATAAAAAAGTAACACAAAGGTCAATAAAAAATTTAAAAAAAAATTAAAAGAATATTTTATTGATTTCCCTAAAATGGGTACCTCATATATAAGGAACTTCATTTTTTAGAAGAACAAAAATAGGATCATTAAATTTATGTTTTCCCCATTTTATTCCCAATTTACCAAATTTCCCAAAACTAGAATTTTTGGACTTACTCTAATAATCACTTAAATCAATAGAGGCCCACTGGCGCTTCCTACACTTTCCTTAGGGATAATTGGGCTTCTTTGGTCCAATTCCATTACAGACGACTTGTTTGAAAGCTGATTTAATAACTCAATTATTTTATTCCTATATACTTTTTTATATATTTATTTATGAACGAGTTGTTTATATTTTTTTCATCAACAATTTTAATAGCATTATATTTTAATGTTAAACATTAAACTTTTCTAAATCATATGAAACTCGATAAGCTATCAAAATTTTCATTAATTGAAATTTTTGTTTGTTAAGCCAATATTTTTGTTCATAAAAGCCTTAAGGTGACCTTGCATTATTTTAAAAAATTATTACTATATCTTTCCCCGTTATTAGATGAGTGAACTTTATTTCGCTGTGAAAATGATGAAATGGTTGTATAAATGTACTTGAATATTATTTACTGATTAAGCTTCCAATTTCTCTGATCAAAATGTCTCACATTATAGAGACAAAATCGGCCAAAAATGTGAATACGTTCACCGTATGTGGTCAAAATATTGGGATCAAATTAACTCTA
>CAOJBJ011387081.1:0-11189 GCA_948291685.1 Euphorbia celastroides | reverse complement strand
CCACTCCAATCATCTCCAAATGGTATACTAAAAAATTGGGTACTACATATATGGAGTACTCTAAAATGGGGAAAGTAACAAAAAAATTAACATTGTTTATACTTTTTGTTTTCTTTTATTATTTTGTGAGTTACTTTTTATGTTTGAAGGAAATATATTAATATAATAGTAATAAAGTATTAATATTTTAAAGTATGGAATAGAAAATGGGGTAAATGAGTGTAGCAAAAACACTGCAGATCCTGTAAAATGGGATCTAGGGAATGAAAAATAGGAAAAGCTGTCGCTCTAAACCTGTTCACGTGGCTGGCTCGATTGACCTACCAAACTCGATGTTAGAGAGTCGGGTTTGAATAAATAACTATCAATACAAGCTCAGCGTGGACATCAATTTGTTATAAAATTAGAGCTAAATGTCAAAAATATTGAAATTTATTAGTTGGGATAATTAAGTTCATTTGGAAGAAAAAAAATATAAATTTATTTCATATTAGGGAAAATGTATCCAGGCCCCTTCTGAATTTGTCCATTTTTTGTCCTGCATCTCTAAACTATCAAAAGTTTTTCTCGTCCCTCTTAACTTTAAAAAAAGTTTCTCTCGCCCCCAGGAACTGACGTGTCAACTTTTGAATGAACAAAATGTTTGAAAAGTCAAACCAATTAGAAGTTGACACGTGACATTAGAGGGGAAGAGAGAATTTTTTTGGATCTTTTTGAAGGGAGCGAGAGAAACTTGTTGAACATTCAGGGATGCCAGACAAAAACATGGACAAGTTCATAGAAATCCGAATGGATTTACCCTTTATATTACTTAATTTGGTTTTGATAGAATATTATATTTTAGCATATTAAAATTTTAGTGATGTATGAATGAATTTTACTAAAAGAAAGTAAATACACATAAATTTTGGATATACCGATATAATATTATACTCGTTTCAATTTAATCCAAAAATTAACTATGACTGGACCAAGTGTAGACTGAACTTGGTTCGATATCTTTGATGAAAGTTGAGAAGCCCAAATGATGAATACCAACTACCAACACCAGTGAGCTGGACTCTGACAAATGACAATAATCAATTCACTTTGATTCTATGAGATGGCATCTTAATCCATTTACAAAACCTCAAAATTCAAACTATAGACTATAGTACAGCGAGTTGCTGGAGTTTGCAATAGATAGACAAATGGAGGGGCAGCCGCATCCGTACGTTCCGAGAGATCTGAAACTCCCGGAATACGTGCCCGTCGTCTTATCTCAGTCCACCATCGTCGGCGCCTAAGGAATTGCCTCTCTCTCTGTCGTCCTCCTCGTCTGGTTCTTCTCTGGTCTCCTCTCTTCTCCTTCCCCTCTTCCCTTTTGCTTCTTTCTGCTGTTTAAGCTTCAATTTTGATTTCTCTCTTACCGTTTAATCTGTGCTAAGCTTTTTGGATGATTTTGATTTTGATCCAGACCTAACTGTTAATTCTATATTTGATTTATGATCTGCTCATTAAAACAAGTGTAGATATTATAAAGAGAGGACTTTGATCTTCTGTGCATAGTGTATGTTGTACTTTTTCATTTTGTCATTGGCTTTACTCTTTAAAAGATGGCATATTGTGTTCTTTTTTTTTCCGGTTTGGGACTGAATGCAGCTGCTTTTCTTTTCTATGGATACTTAAATTGAGAATGCATAAACAATACGTTTTCTTGTATGCTGATGTTTCATATTCTTATCCATAATATTCGGTGAAGTGATGTCAGAGGCTTAGAGCTATATTTTATCTTTCATTTGACTTGCTATATACGGATTCAATTGATTATTCGACTTACCATGAATGACTTGCTTCGTTTTATCTATGCTCTTGAAGCTTGACTGCAATCCTCAACTTTCACATGACAAAAGCAGTTAACAGTTCAGCTAGCCTCATTTCATGTTTGTTTACACTTTTTATTTTGAATTTCAATTCGTTTAGCTTGATTTTTTCTCTACCAGGAAGATCTCGCAAAATCGCCAAACTTGACAGGTTGCTGATGTGCTGGTGGGCTTTCACTGGTCTCAACCACCTTATACTTTAGGGCTATTTTGTTTTCTCTCTCGAGTTTTACAAAGAGAAATCTTCTTTTTATCTCTCTGAAGTTTGTAAGTACCATAATGCTTTCTTACCACGCTGTATTAGGATTGATACAAGTTGATATCGGAAATTCATACACTATTTGCAGGGAAAGAATACAACGAAGGGGATTCAAGGTATTCCGGGAGAGATGCTGGGTTAGTTTCTGTTGAAGGGATAACTGCAGTTTTAGAGGGTCCGGCTAGTCTTCTCGCTGTGTATGATTCATCGGTTCCTTTACCATATTTACTTATTGTTTTTGTGATTTGTGTGATGCGTAACAGAGCTATTTTCATCTCTTTGGCAGCTATGCTATTGCTACGGGAAAATCATATAGCTACATACTTCAGTTTGCTGTCTCACTAGGACAGCTTTATGGAACTGCTGTGTACTTCATAACTTCTTACTTGGAAGGAGACAACTGTGCTTCGAGTCCATTTTACTATTACTCGTACTACATTGGTGCAAATGCATCCTCGGTTGTAATTCCCACCCTCATTTCTATCCGTTGCTGGAAGAAAATTTGTGCAGCGGTTGAAGCTCAAGGCTGCAAAGTTCAAGGCCAGAAAAAGACTAAAAGCCGTTGAAGTAGGAGCAGCTGGGACTACATGGTGCAGTTGAGAAAATGTAACTTAGTGAACATGCATTTGTTCTCTTTAGACAGCTATTTGATTTCAGATGCTGGGAAGAAATTGTGTTTGTTTTTCGAGTTTCAATCAACAAACAATTGAGTGGTGGATGGAAGTGGTTTGTGATGTTAACTGAAATTCATTGATTTGAGAAACTTTTGGGTTCGCACTTGGCATGATTGATTTGCATTCATCAGCTTTAAGTTACCTTGAATTATAATGGTAAAAGGATATAGTTGAGCTCACTACCAAATCATTGGACAATCTTATTACTAATATTTAAAATTTTTCTTTTAGCCTGGTCTTCTATCTAATATCTAACTCACAATAGCGTCAAATAGTCTGTTTTTTCTAACCTCTTTGACCCGGCACTTCCCTTGAAAACTCGTGTATAATAGGCCCCTTTTGAATTGACGTAACAAATGCAGAAAAGAAGTTAAATATGTGTCAGCATTAGATTGATGCCATGTCAATTTTAGAAGGTTCTATTTACAAACGTTGCATTTTAAACTGAAAATGACAAAAAGGGCCGTACAAAGATCACTTTCTCGTATGGCATTCCGGCCTAAATTGGGCAGGTTGCATCATTTGGTTTCTCTGCAACATTTCCTAATTTTCTTGAAATTTTGTGACTGTTTACCTATTTGGAATCAAGTTTCAAACGTATAATGTTAGGCTACTTGAATTCTACTTGTAAAATAATTTTATAAACTTTGAATTTGTTAGAACTACACAGACAAGCAAATTTCTTGTCTAGAGTGGATTTTCTTGTTTCATTAGAGTTGACTTGAATAACATTGATACTGAAAGGTGTTTACAGAGTCAAAGAGTCTGGGGATATAAACGTATGGCATACTTGGAAGACTTGGCAATTAATTTTCATTTTATACGCTCATTAATGCTCTTGGCCATTGAGATCAAATGATAGGTAAAATGGAGGGATGGAGATGTCTACAGGTGAAACTAATTTCGTGCAGAGATCTCAAAGCCTTCAATTTCTTTCAGAAACTTTCAGTCTATGCAGTGGTCTCCATTTGCAGCGAAAACAAGCAACATGAGGACCGCCGGAAAAAGACTCTAGCCGACGGAGAAGGTCGCGGAAATCCAGAGTGGAATCACTTGATGGAATTCGACCTGAATCCTTCAGAACCGGTCACTGATCATTTGTTTCTCAAGTTCAAGTTGCGGTGTGGAGGGGTAGTTTTTGGGAAGAGAAGTATCGGGGAAGTTAAGGTTCCGCTGAAGGACTTGATCGACGAGTTTGAGGGGAGTGTCAGGTTTTTGAGTTATCAGGTTCGCACCGCCGATGGAAAGCCCAACGGAGTGTTGAATTTCTCCTACGAGTTGAAGGGAAATAATAGCAAGCCTAATAAGAAGAACGAAAGCGAATCTAAGCCCAAGAGTTTGTTATATCCTTCATTGGATGATGTAGTTTCTCCAGTGCCGGCGGTGAGTGCTCCGGCGTTTTACTACCCAATGCCGGTGAAACCCCCGGCGTTTGCTGTGGCTTATGGGGTCAACCAGCCCAGTCCATTGCCCTCAGTGCAGCAGCCGAGGCCACTTTGGTACACTACAGAAACACTAGCTTATGGCTATGGTTCGCACCCTATTGTTCGTTGGGCTCATTAGTTAGCTTTCGCTACAAATATACGTGTCGTTTAGACTTTAGAGTCACTTTCTTACTAGGTGTATTTCATAGATGTGATAACAATGTATACCATACTTGTTATATCTATTTGGTTTATGCTCAAATATGCAGTTTCTACTACGTTTTTGCATGCTAAATATTAAGAAATGAATAGTATAGTTTTCTTTGTATACATGTCTTGAAAGAGAAGTGCTTTCATCTTTTGTTTTGACAAATTAATGGAAATTATAGAGATTTCAAATGTTGAAACATAATAGTTCTAGCAGCATTTAGCGTGTATCTTACGTTCAATTTGACTAAAGATAAGTAACTATCAGCTTCAAAGCCAATGAGACTGGTCTTTCATTTTGTTTTTCAGACTTGGACCACACGCTAATAGTCAGTTTTTTCTATTCTGTAGTTATCATTACTTTTTATTCAAATTTATTTATTGAAATTCAAATTATTTTAATTTATTTCTATGGAAAATATATAAATCTAATGTCAAATAAACTGAATTTCTTCAAAATATTAATTATTGGCAAATTTTATATAAATAAGTGGATTGAACTTTATAGCTGTTACGAGTTTGATGGGTTTAGTGAAGAAGTTTTGAGTGATACTCTTTTTTAGCTTATTTTTTGTTCAATTCAGTTTAATTCAATTTAATTTCATTAACTTTTAATTCAATTGAGTTTCATTAATAAAAGCTAAGTTTTGAAAAAAAAAATCTAATTCAGTTTCATTAAATTTTAACAAATTTCAAATAACTTCGAAGTTCAATAAATTTCTATTAGTTTCGTATAAATGTCAGTTCCATTAATTTTAATAAGTTTTCCATTAAGTTTTATTAAACAAAAATAAGTTTTAGTCCAAATTGATTTAGTTCAATCAAAAAGTATTTCAACACAACTTCGTAATTATCTAGACGATCCACGTTTCACAAATAGAAAGCGGAGTTATGATTAGATCTTAAAAATTACTAAAAAGAAGTCCTTATTTTCTCAAGTAAGGACTTCTTTTTCCCCCTTAAGCTCTGTTCTCTTTACTTTCAATTTGGTTCAGTTCAGTTAAGTTCAGGACAGATCCATTTATTTTAATTAAAAAAGTAATGTAAATAAATTAAGTTCAGTTTAGTCAAGTTAAGTCCAGTTAAGTTAAGTTGAGTTAAGTTCAGTTCAGTTCAGGTTTTAGAAGATGAAGAGAACATGGTCTTAGTTCATGCATAACCCAGTTGCCATTTTTCCCAAAGAAGGTGGTCATTCAATTGATCCGACCATATTAATTTCCTACGTTTGCAATTCGAGTCGTAAAAGTAACTGTACTTGTGAAGCAAATATGGAAAATTAGAAAAAGATGCGCGCTTTCTTATTGTAAGGAAAAAGGAAAAGTGAGCTGCATGTTACAGAAACAGCAACCCTAGATGATAAAGTAGTAGATGCCTCAAATCAAACCTCAAAAGAAATCTTAATAAAATGGAAAAGTTGCTTCACATCAACTTGCCATGCTTCTTTTTTTGTGAGTGAGTGACAACTTGCATTGCATTGCATGCACGTTTTCAGAGACAAACACTCACTTTCTTTGCTCTTTCGTCTATGCTTTCTTCAACTTGGAACTCCTCAAATGGATTCTGTTTCAAACGTTTCTAACCAAAATTTTTACTAGTGGCAGTACAATTAAGACTCTGAACTCGGGAAGGCGAAATAAAATTCTCGAGAAGCAAACACTCGATCTTTTTACACTAAAGAGACTGTAATTCGACTTAGGTTCTGTTCTTTTGGATTGATAAGCCAACGACAAAATTGAACTGAATTGAAATGAAATTGAATCTTATTTGAAATTTGTTGACTCAAAATTATTTCATACTTTATTGAAACTTGATGAAACTAATTAAAACTTATATGAAATTAATCAGTATTAAATGATGTTCAAAATTATTTTAAATTTATTGATAGTTATTAAAATTTAATGATACTTAATGAACTTCTATGCTTGCCCACTCCTAGTACCACCCATGAACTTCTATGAATTGAATGGAAAGTAAGTTGACAAGAACATAGGTATTTTACGTTGTTCAGGTGGGTGATCGCCTATGCTTGCCCATTCCTAGTACCACCCATGGTTTTCATGCGTCTGTAGTCTTTAGGGTTGTGGTTCTTAAGAAGTTTCTTTATAGAATCCACCCAAAATGAGTTTTTCTTTTTGTCGATTCACTGTATTGAACCACATTTATCCAAAAGCTCTTCGTAATTACTATATTAATCTCATATCTTACTTAAATTTTAATCTCATACAGAAGTTAAATATGAACTTCACATTACACAAAGCATTAGCTATTTACTTGTGTTAAATTACATGCTAAAACTAAAATTCAGGTCATTTGACACATAAATTCTCCAAATCATCTTTGTAGATAACACATATAGAAGCAGATCTAATTAGTGCAACCCATTGATCAAACAGTAACATATATGATTTGGCTTTGCTTTCAAACTATATATAGAAAGTGAAGAAATTGACATGTTGTTAATGACGTATGATATTTATACAAAAGTAACAACATATTCAATGGCTGGGATTCCATGTAGATTACCTCCTTGCTAAGCTTTCTATCATATTCTGCTTTTGGGATATGTAACCCACTTTCACCCCACTTTCATTGAACCACACAACCAAAAAGGCACTGCTTTCTTTTGTCTATATAAATCCCACTCTATCCCTTTCATTTCCTCATAACACATATTACTATCTATTTCTGACAAATTTCTCAAGCTCATTTTCCACCCTTTAATCGATACATATACATTATAATGAAGAACAAAGCTTCTGTGTTCTTGAAGCGAATCATCTCACTGGTGAGCTCCATAGCGAAGGCCAAGTCCATGGCCGCCAAGAACAAACCCAGTGCCATCAAAGCCCGCATTATCCTCTTTTCCTTGATGAAGAGCAAGAAGGTCAATTTGCTCGGTTCAATCTCCAACAAGATTCGCAACATTCTAGGGCACCCAAGCCACAGCCAAGACGGCGATGATGTTAATGAGGAGGACCTAAGCAAGGCTATTGTAATCTACAACAATGCCAACAACGAGTGCAGCAGCCAAATGGGCTATTACTATGAGGATGACGACAACAAGTACCCCGATCTAACTCACTGCTTGTTTGACGAAGAAGAGGAGTTCAACGATCCTGGAGGATCCATCATCGATATGGTCAAGAATTCGAAGGAGGAAGGAGGCGAAGTATTCAGCCTGGAAAAGGAAATCGATCATGTTGCTGACCTTTTCATCATGAGATTTCATAAGCAGATGCGCTTGCAGAAGCTCGAGTCCTTTAAGAGGTTTCAAGATATGCTCGAGAGGAGTGTTTGATTTGTTTTTATGATTAATGGTTTATTTCTTTTCTGATTGTTATTTTATTTTTTTCGGGATTAATTAGTTCTGTTCAGATCATATGCAGCCATCTGAACAGATAATTTGATATGAAAATAACAAAAAGATTGAGGCTCTTCATTTCTCTGGTGGTTTTGGAAGGAGAAATGAATTGGGGTGCCTTGGTTATCTATGTCTAATGCTAATTAGCCTTTGAATTATTGACATGTAAAATAATAAACTCAAATAAAGTATCTATAGTAGAAGATTGATTTGTTGTTCATGTGTGTTTTGTTTCGTTCTAATAAAAGTGGCTTTGGGTCTGTGAAAAAGTTCCGAATATTGTAAGGTTCATCAGATGAATCATGTGATATTGTTCTCCTTATGATCTAATTAAGGAATAACTAACAAGTACAAAAGAAAAGAAAAGAAAAGCAAATCAAAGTCCATATCAGTATATTAATAGTTCGCATGGTAGTAACTGCTACTAGATACGTTTATTATGCCATTGCCAACGCATATTTCCAATTATTCTTTTGCTTTAGGGAAATTGCTTTTTTCTAAGTTCACGGAGAATCAAAAATTTTAAAAAGCAAATAAGTTGAGCTACCAATTTTCTTTTTCATAAAACTTAATGTTAAATTGGAACAAAATGTTTTCATTGTTACTATTCTCTATTTTAACACACTTTCAAAATCCCACAACTCAAGTGAAAGTATAACAAATTGCGTATTGCTTCTTCTTTTACTGAATTGTACTTCGCTTTTAGTTGACAATGAAAGATAACAATATAAGATATTGAATAATAATTTCTTGAACCATTTTGCCACGCATGCATATCAATGTCATACATTCAGATGCCACAAATTCTACATTTTTTCTGTCATAATTTGAATTATGATAATTAATAATACAAAATTTTCATTACGGAGTCACATTTTTAATGTCCATCTATTGAGAATAGTATTCATGTAGTGAGTTTTAAATATTTTTTTATAATGTACTTGCCAAAAAAATTACGCTATTTTTCTTATTTGTTATCGGTGAAAAAATTATATGCATTTTCAATTTAATATTTAAAACAAAAGCTTGTATAAGTTACTCTTTACTGAATTAACATATGGAAAGAAAATATACGAAAGCATGGCCTGGAGGTTTCAAATTGGACCATGTGGCCCAATATTTAGCAGATAAAACGGCCCGATCCATCCATTTTGGCGCCAAGAATTCCCGCCACAACTACCCCTAATATCTGCAGAAGAAAAACACAGCGCAGCATTTCTCGCACAATTCGATACTACAGCAGAGAAAATGGCTTCGGGTAATTCAGGAAATCCGCCTTCAACGCCTGACTCCCCCGCTTCTGCTGGCTTCAACACGGATCAGCTCCCTTTCAACAGCAGCCGCAACTCTGAGACCTACACCGACGACGATGAGGCCGCCGTTGATCCAGAAATCATCCGTGATGAGCCCGAGGAAGCTGAAGAGGAAGAGGAAGGCGAAGATCTGTACAATGACAATTACTTGGAGTGAGTTGCTACTTCATTTTCTTCTCTTTCTCGTCCTTCTGGTTTGTAATTACAATCTTTTTACAAAACACGAATTGTCTCGCAGAGACTATCGGAGAATGGGAGATAACGATCAGTATGAATCGGTGGGGTTGGATGATTCATTGGAGGACGGGAGGGATTTCGATCAGATTATGGAAGATAGAAGGGCTGCTGAGGCTGATCTTGAAAACCGTGATGCCCGCTTGGTTGGCCGCAAGCTTCCTCAACTCCTTCATGACCAGGGTACTCCACTTCTCCAAGTCTTGCTTATTTTTAGCTACTTGTCCGCCAATTATTGTCTTGTGTTATGTTTCCTCTGCCAAATGAATGTCCCGCTTATTTTTGTTGGGGGGGTTGATTGAGGCCATTCCCTTTCATTTGATGTGTATTTGAATTTGAGTTCAATATGAGGAAATTCCCAATATTTGTCAATTGTGTAAACTCCCCCACGCGCGTGAATGCCTCTTTTGAAGCGTGTAACACACATGCCTGCTATAGAAATTAAATTCAACACATGGAGCTGCTATGATTGATCTCTCTACCTCTAGGTTTTAGAGGCTCTAATTGAACCATTTTACCTATTAGCTTAAGCTTCAAGGTTTGTTTTATCAGCTATAGTTGAAGTCAGTCCTTTTGTGTTATACGCAGCGTAGATATGCTCATGGCTTTTTCATGGTACTGTTTGGCTCAGTAATAAAATGTTTTGTTCGATTCCATGGCTCTCTCCGTGATATATTTCTTCCATGGTTTTATAAAGGAGCCATGAAACTCTGAAATTTTGGAGAAGTTATACCGTGCTAACCAAACGCAAATTTTAAAGAAACCATATCACACTATATTGTACCATACCCTATTTCAATGAACCGTGAGGAACGGTGTGCCAAACAAGGGCTTGATTCAACCCTTCTATGCCCTTGTATTGGCAAAAATTAGTTTGTCAGTCGGCTGTCTCGCTTATTGTTAACGCTAGCTAGCACTCTTGCTTATATTATATTAACGTAACTGCATATTTCCAATTATCTTTTTGATAATCATATTTTGGGCTTTTTGTGGCTTGTGTTCCAGACTATTTATTGATATATTATTTGTTTAGAAGAACTGCGAGAAGAATGCTTGGTATTGATATTTTTTATTTTTGATGTAGATACAGATGATGACAATTACAGGCCTTCAAAACGGTCTAGAGCTGATTTCAGGCCTCCAGCTTCTCAAAGAAGCTATGATGATACTGATGGTATGCGAAGCTCTCCTGGAAGGTCGGGTGGGGGACCTTCTGGAGGGGGAGGGGGTTCATCTCCACCTCCTACTGATGATTACCCTGATGAAGTGAGGAAGTTTCTCCTAGTCTTTTTTTGTTTTTATGTATTTTTTCCTTCAACTGTTTGAGTTATAGAACAAACTTATCATTAGAAGGCATTTCTCTTCAGGATGATGATGGTGATGAGGGTGAGTTTGAGATGTATCGGGTCCAAGGAACACTTAGAGAGTGGGTTACAAGAGATGAAGTGCGGCGTTTCATTGCAAAAAAGTTCAAGGAGTTCCTTCTTACTTATGTGAGTTCAAACAATGACCATGGAGATTTTGAATATGTACGGCTCATAAATGAGATGGTTTCAGGTGAACCTCCAGCTTTTTGCTCATCTTCTCTCCTGCCATGACTATACCTTTCCATGTATATATTAATTTGGATTGAACCTGACTTTGCATTGCAGCTAACAAGTGTAGCTTGGAGATAAATTACAAACAGTTTATCTATATTCATCCAAATATTGCTATCTGGCTTGCTGATGCTCCTCAGTCTGTCCTAGAAGTCATGGAAGAAGTTGCCGCAAGTGCTGTATTTAAGTTACATCCGAACTATAAAAATATCCATCAAAAGATATATGTCCGAGTTACCAATCTACCAGTTTATGAT
>CAOJBJ011385652.1:0-16518 GCA_948291685.1 Euphorbia celastroides | reverse complement strand
ATCAAACTTGATTAATGGAAAGAAAGACAAGAGAGGCATGATCATAAGTGTTGAAAGCATGAGGTGCCAAATATAATGCAAGAGATGAGTCAGTAATTTCTTTTCTACACAAGTATCGAAGGGTAAGGAGATGGGTTGTATTTTTTTTAGTGAAGAGACATGTGACATGACACATGTCATTTTGTTAATGGAAGGGAGATGACAAATCGAAGCAAAAATCACCTCTTTATATTGACGAATTTATATACGGTACCAGATTTTTAGAATAACAAATATGTAATGGTTCCTATTTTTTTTAGGTAATATTAAGTTAATAAAAAATAAAAAGAGTGTGGGTCCTTAATTCATGGGAGTCATTGGATGTTTGGGTACTCTTAAGGTTCCGGTACCATATAAAAATTCCCTTATATATTGAGAAGTTTTGTACAGGTTATATGTGTATCAAATTAAAATAAGTTGTGATACTGATAACATGGTACCAAAAATTGGTTCAAATATCAAAGTTGTTATTCCGACCAATCCTCGAAACGGGCGGTTCTAAGGTAAATAAAGTTCAGATTTAGGTTTATGAAAATATAAACCGTAGAACCGGATAACCGACAGTTCAAACCAGCTAATTAATTTTTTAAGTATTTTTCTTCCATGTATATATATATGTAACTCAATTTCTTTCATTTAGTTATTTTAAATTGAATTGTATTGTAATAAAAGGTGAAGGTTATGGTGACTTTGTTTTTTTCAAAGTTATGTTTACTTTGTCCATCATCACCATTGAATTAGTGGATTAAAAGTCAATCCAATGGTGATAGTGGTAAAGTTGAGAAAAAACAAAGTCATGGTAGAATAAGCCATAATAAAAATAATAAATTATTAGTTTAATGTTCAAGCCTTATATTTGTATCGATCTATTTTTAAGATTTAGATAGTGTTTAATCAAATATTATTTTAATTAAAATAAGAAATGTAAGGTTTTAACATATTTAAGAAAATATATTGTTCAGTAACATATATTAATGATAACATGAATCAAAACTCAAATGTTTAAAACTAATATTTACAAAGACTTAAATATATACTATTAAATTTTTAACATATATTAAGGTATGAATCGAAATCGGAACCGGATAAAAACCTTGTCGGAACTAGAACTGCCAAAAATCAAAATCAGAACCGACAAGAACTGAAACCGGCGGTTCCATCCTGTATAAAGTTTAAGTTTAAATTTATTAAAACTATAAACTGAAATCGTGACATACTCCAATTTAACTTTACATTGTCCATAAGATTGAAGCATTTCTTATTTTGGGAGGATTATAAAAATAACAAACAAAAAAGATCATCGCCTAATTGAACAATTAAGGAACAGTAACCAGGTAATTGAGAAGTGTGGAAATAAATCTAATAGTTTATGTCAACATTTTGTAGAGAACAAGAAGGAATAACATATCAATCCTTCAATTACAGGTACAATTTTACACACCTTCATAAGCTCTAAATTCATTTTCAATTTCTCCCATTTAATTGGAATCTACCTTAGTATCGAAGTGGCTTCACCGAAAACCAGCCAAATCTTCCTTAGCTAACCTTTCATTTTGCAGAACTAGAAACTTAAAGTACATTTGATCCACACTCATCTATTTGATTTTTCATCTACAAAAGGAAAAAGGAGATTTAATAAAAGGAACACTCCCAATAGCAGACGCAATCCCAGTTGTTAATACCCTGAACCAAACTCTTAGGTTTGCAAGCCTGAGTCCAATTAGCATATCTCCCAAGCATACTCATAGTGGGCGGTATGCTTTTTATTTTTTGTTGGCATTTGGTCAAGCATTGCTGTTTGCAGTTTTCCGGCGACTCGTTATACATTAAGGTATCCCATCTGTTGCACTGCATTGCTTGCCCTTCCTTCCATGTTCCTACACAATCATAAGAGCATTCTATTAGGAATGTTAGAGATGTTGTCCTTAAAAGTACCTCTCGCAAACTTTTTATATGACAACATGTTTTTGGATAATTTATTGTGGTCTTTTATATGACAACATGTTCCTATAGAGACACACACATCTCTCTAGCAATGGTACCCTCTTAATTTATGTTTTAAGAAAATGGAGAATTATCACAGTAAACAAGAACAACAATGAAATGAATTAGAATTATACCTGAGAATATGAAAAAGAAAATGAGAATTTGACGAAAGAACGTCATGTGTGAAGATGAGAGTTGGAATTAATATGGTCAGATATGAGTAATAGATATAAATAGTTGAGGAATGCGACCTAGTATATCCAATTTATGTTATCCAATCATCTCATTCTTGACTTTTATGCATCCATATTTCAATGTTATACCCTAAATTGTTTCCAATTTAATAGAAACATGGCATGCGTTGAATTAAGGCCACCCGTTCTATTTACTAAAATAAGAGACACAGCATGTGTTTGCGATAGAGATTGATCGCAATTTCGATACAAGTTGCGATGTCTATGACTAAGAATTTAAATTTGTATTATTGGTATATACGAATCTGAATTCAGAATGTATCATAAAATTAATCCATTTCACAGCTTGTCAGTGATTCTTTTCAGAATTATGCATATATATGCTCATAACTCCAATTACATGTGAAACATAGCATCCAATTCTCTCATTCAATCATCATATGATGAATCACTATACGTCACTACAACTAACAACCATGATATTCAAAATGTCTCGTAAAATTGATCCATTTCATGGCTTGTAAATGCTCCTTATCAGAATTATGTATACATTTGCTCATAACTCTAACTGAATGTGAAATATAACATTTTATTTCTTCTTCGATCGTCGTGAGATGAATCACTATGAGTCACTATAAATATCAAGTTGGACGTTTTCCATAGGACGGGGTGGGATGAGAAGGTTGTGTATATCAGGATAAAAGGTAGATTTACATTATTACATTAAGTTGAATAGTATGTACCAAATCTATATGCAATCAAATGAAACTCCCTTATTTAAAACACTTTAAACATCACATCCAAATCGATTCTACTCAGAATACTTTTTTTAAGTAACATGGAACATAACAGCCTATGCAATTGCTATAAATTGATTTTTTTTATTCGATCGAGTTTAAGTGGAAAAATAAGACAAAAAAAATCTAGTCTCAACTCTCAACTAATAAAATTGAAGAAAAAAGAGAATCTTGACCCAAATTATTCTTTGCGAAGTTCTACAATACACTACTGCGTATTGTGATGAATTATAGTTACATCCATTGGCTTTAATTAGGCTACCGTGAACCTCCAAAAGCAGGAAAACAGAGGATTTTTGGTTTGATTTTTGGCTAAATTTCAAATTCAATCTCTTCTCACACCTTCTAGCCATGTCAGTTTTACTGCAAGCTAATATACTTCTGCCAAATTCGATGAAATATTTTTGAAAGTTTAGTGTGAAATTCAAAGATGACAGATGTGTTTTTATTAGAAAAATTGAAATAGATAATTATATGCTACATATATAACTATACTTGCTAATATATGCATGCGAATGTTTTGCTTCTCCTCCTCATGTACAGTTCTACTTTTAATTTAGATTTTTTTTTGTAGGCACTTAATTTTCAGAAGTTTTGTTGTAATACATTTTGTTTGAAATGAAAGAAAAACAAAGGGGAGCGGCAAAAGTTATAGTTCATAAATGTGTATGTTTCAATCTTTTATATTATCGTATATTACATTTAATTGCTACAAAATTCAATTAATATTGAAGAACTAAAATAACAAGGGTAATCATATGTAAGATTTGTTACAAATAATTTCCATTCATATTTCTACTTGAAAGAAAAAGTAATCATACATCATGGGTCTAGTTATAAATTCATTTTGTGTTCAAAGATTTAAAGTGAAAGTCGGATAGGGTCTACAATAACACTTTCGGTAAAATGTCTGATGAAGTTTATTGATGAATAGGTCTATAAATGAGTAAAAGAGTAATATGGAAAGCTGGTGGAATTTGATGTCTTTAATTGGAGAACTTGATACAGAAAACATATTGTTTGATGAGAAGGTCTAGAAATGAGTAAACGACTGAAAGATGAAACCCCACAGAATTTATACAGAAAAATTAATATAATGTAGATAAATCTTTCAACTCTTCTTTATAAAGCTTGCCGAACAGTAAAAATTGAGAAAAATTTATGCTGCATTTAGAAAAAAATATTATTCTTTTGATTGTTAGCTAAATCCGGAATAAGATGTGTTCCATGTCCTGCAAGTGTTGATATTTAACTATATCCAATTAAAGCTTTCTATTTAATTTATGTTATCTATAAAATCTACAAGTACTACACTGCAGAAAAGCAATAAAAATTAGAACTAACTATCCACGCTTAACTTAATTATTAAGAATTCTATTCCTACTAATATACATGCCTATTTCTTCAAAATAATAATAATAATAACAATAAATTAATAATGCAGTACACCCTGTCTTATAGAGAAAAATTATATTAAAAGACAAACATTTTTAAGTGTAAGGGTCATAAGTATAAATAAGGTCAAAATTCGTGTCACTTCGAACAAAGCCAAATCAAAAGATGTTAGCATTTGTTCTGCTTTATTTCAATCAATGGTAGTCAATTATTTCTGCCACAATATTATCCTAATTTCAATGCATCATAAGAAAAAAGAAACCATCAACATCCATTATTCAAATTTCTCAACTATAATTCAACCATTATCAAAGTACATACATAAAATTAAACCTCCACATTCGTTCTTTTACACAACGCCTCACCTTTCCTAACCGCTAACAGGCTTAAACGACGTCAGATTCATGAACTTCTCCCATGGCTTCTCCCACACGATCGCCTCATACTTCTTGCTAGCACCGCCGTCCACGAGCAGAACGAGCCGGTAGTTCGTCCCGGCGACCACCTGCGACTCGCCGGAGACGATTTTCTGCAGCTTCAAGTTAGTCTTAGATCGGGAATTGTTCTCCTTCACAGCGTACTGCGCGATCTCCTTCACATGAGGATCGTTCAAATCCTTGATCGTAGACCACCCGCCGGGCATTGAACCGACGCCTCTCATGCTTCCGACGGCGAGGGAGGTGGTGGCGGTGGCGATAAAGAGGAGGAAACACAGGAGGAGAGTTTGGCTTTTCATTGTAACCGTTGGGGTTTTTTGGTGGTGGAAGAATGTGGAAATAACGGAGCTATTTATAGGAGAATGAAGATTGGAAGTGGCCTTGGGTTTTGATAATATTACAGGTTTGCCGTACGCGGCGATAGCTGTACGCTGACCCACAGAAATTAAATTGACCGTATTGGGAATAGAGAGATCTGCGGTGTGGATAACACAGCAGAATGAATTAGTGGATTTTCCACTTTAATTTTCTATTTTTAAACTGCAAGGCAAGAAATTGTAGAAATTGAATATCTCTATCTGGAAATAAGAATCTTCAAAAAATTTATGGAAGGAGACTGGACTTGACCACTAGAAATTCAACTAAATCCAATTCCATTTTGAATTGATTCACTTGTTTTGATACAGAAAATATTAATTATACGCTCACCTTAACATTTATATAAAGGTTACTTCCACATTAACCTTTTCCATATTTATAGCAATTACTTCATTATTTAACTCCAACTTTACAAAAAACTACAATTCTGAGTTGAAAACAAATTTGCTTTTGTGAAGCTGAGTGGCTGAAGTGCCAGTGATTCAATGGATAATCAGGAACATTCTTTCATTAACTTTTTATGGTACTTATTTTAACAAAACAAACAAAATGCACAACTCATCTTTTTATTTCGTCCAAAACATTTTGACAAGTATTGGCCAAGACCAAAACCCACCATTCTCATCTAGCAAGATATTTGAAGAAATGCAAAATTTTGTTCCTTAGAATGGGCCAGAAAATGAGTAAAGGAGATAGATCACTGTGGGGGGGCATTTGAAATAAGATGCCACCAACCATATATGCTATGAAGGGAGAGCTTACAAAAAGGTACAGGACAATTGACATACACTATCAGGTGGACTTCTCTACTATCACCAAAAAAATTTATGAAAAATACAAGTAAAAATGACTGGCCGGCTATCAAACAAAAGCTTTGACATCTGGTCAACGCCTTGTTCTAGGCTTGCTGCGAAATTCAGCAAGAAGTGCTATATGATCAGAGGACCACTCTGGAGATGGAAGAGCCGTGTCCTTCCTTAAGCTTTCCTCATCCAGCAGTTCCAATAACGACTCCACCGTCAAACAATCCGCTGAAAACACACCATCAAAATTACGATTCAGACAATGAGATACAACTCTACATTCAAAACATGAACTACAATAATACGAAAAAAAGGATTGAAACCTGTGTAAAAGATGTAGTCTAGAGTGCCAATGAAATCTCGGGTGCAGCTTGTAAACTTGGGTTCATTTGTGGCGGGGTCCATTCTCCTTTTCTGCTGATCAGCAGCAAGACCAATCCCTGGCCTTGCAAAGGCCGAGTATGCACTAACCTGCATCATTCCAAATTGTCAAAATCCCTAAAAAGTAAAACCATTTGCAATCAGATTGCTTCAGGGGCATGGTGGTCATTTACCAGGGGCAGCTGATGTGTAAGCTTGGTGTGGGGGCGCAAGATTCCAAGAGGATCTACTGCTAAATCTGGATGCATTGGATCCACCTTTCCCATTGCCAGAAGAGCATGAGGAGCACTGCAACCATATTCAAATTACCATAAACTGAGCAAGTAAAAAATTCAGGAGCTGTTGTAGTTAAAAGTTTAAAGCTTTATGTGCTAAAATATTCCAAGAAAACATATTCCTACCTTCCAGCAACTGAATTGAAATCTCCACAAAGCATCATTGGAATGTCAGCGCTAGCAGCTATTTTCTCCAGTCCTTTAAGCAATGTAAGTACCTAATTTAACAAAACAAATGAGTATCATCTTTCAAGGTAGACATGGGTTCAAAAATCACACGAGGAGATGATCAAAACCTGCCAAAGCTTGACATCTTTTAGATCTTGATGGACAGTTACATGCGTATTTGCCTGTTTTTGAAGATCATCAAAATGAAAGGTTATTTGATGCATATACCAATTGAATGTCGATCCATATAAGCAAGATTCATTGTTATTGTCAGTTA
The DNA here is from genome assembly GCA_948291685.1 of Euphorbia celastroides. Lineage (NCBI taxonomy): Eukaryota > Viridiplantae > Streptophyta > Magnoliopsida > Malpighiales > Euphorbiaceae > Euphorbia > Euphorbia celastroides. Next base: position 9,388 of record CAOJBJ011385652.1, on the reverse strand, counting down.
GGAAGCCGATAAGAGAACAAGACCAAAACAAGAACAAAGATAAATAAAATCTCGGAAGATCACATGAGTATGAGAAACTTCATTAGATGATACGAAATCATAAGCATATTCAACTTCAATAAAAAAAATTCAAATAGGTGTCCATTTATAACAACATAATAAGGACAAGTTCATTAACACCGTTATCTGTTCAGGACCCCTTAATTTTGTAAGAGTTCTCTAATAAATTCAGCCCTAAACTTGTAAACATGCAATGATAATGTTACCGGTTCATCAATTCAGAAATTTCATTCCAAGGAAAGACGCGGAGATACAGTTTCAAGTCCAAGACTATTCCATTGTGTGTTTTCCTTAACAAATTAGGGTCCTATTTTAATCCACTTTTTAAAGTAAAAATCCTATTTTACAAAGGATCATACTTTTCTCATTAGGGATCTAATTGCGGTTCATTTCCAAGCAAAGCCAGAAACTCAAGGCTACTGAAGCGGGTCTCCATATAAGTATAGAAGTATACAAGTGAAGTATCAAAGACACAGAGTAAAGCATTTACCACACAAAAAAGTTGCCGTTTCCCATGATTATCTGCTCCCTGGGTACTGAATTTTGCTTCAAGAACCACGATCAGAGCAACGTTGTCCTACAAGTATAAGATATTTCATTTGAGAACCAAGCTCATATAATTTAAAAAAAAAATATTACTGCAATACACACAAAACTCAAACAAAATTGAAAATCTACCATGACCAAACGATTTAAAGCAGTTTTCCTCTGATTGCTTGGAACTACAGCATCCGTCAAAGACTGAGCAGCTTTATTAAACTCAACCTGATATAGAAGTAAAGCCTATCAGCATGTCTGTGGAACGTGTATAAAGTCATAACAGATTTAGAAACTTCCAAACCTCATATTTCTTAACATGTGAAAACCTATCTCTTCGAAAGAATGTTGCACAGCCATCTATTTTATGAGCGTCGCCACTGTAAACCTGCAAAATTAACACACAAACAATATAAAAGGTTACATGAAACCCGAACACCGAAATGAAACAAGCAGCTGTCATACAAACCTCGTCTGTTTTTCTTTTATAAAAAGCTTGATAACCATGTTTGTCCATCTCAGGGGCGAAAAATTCATCATAGTGATCACTCTGAACCTGACAGGAGATATGATAAGAGCATCAGTCTCCCCCTAATATGTTTAAAATAATGACAGAAGAGCCTCTAAAGATTTGAGGATCATTATCCCACTACCATCAACTATTTAATAAGAGTTGAAATAAATACCACAGATCATATTACTTCTTCAGCCATAACTGTCTTACCTCCTGAAGGCAAACAATGTCTGCACGATACCCAACGATTTCTCGAAGCAGATTCTGTCGGCGATATGCCCAAGAAAGGGCCCACGATGGGCAATAGCTGTATGACTCGCTTGTTGCATTAACCTCCGACAGTACATTATACGAAAGCACAGTAAAGGCCCCGGATGATGACAAACGGCCATCTCCTCTCACTGGAATTATGTGGCGTGGGTTAGGGCAGGGGGCAGGAATCACCCTGGAAGTAAGAAGGGTGCTGGCAGGTCCAACAGCCAGTTTAGTTTCTGCATCTACCACAACGCATTCAAACTTGAGAACATGCCCAATATCATCAGCTGAGGGAGTGTAGGTTTTGGAGTGCCCAACTTCAAACCAGGTTTCACCACCTGTCCTTTGGACAGCTGCAGGATATAGTGGTGCAGAAACATTTGTCAAGTTTGCACTCGACCCAGAACCAGAGAAGCTACCAGAGCGCCCAGTTAATTCCTCTTCAGTTCCGTTTACTTTTGCAGCACGCTCATGTAGAGCACGATGATGCTGCCAAGCATCAGTGAAGCACTTGGATGAACAATGGTAACTTTTAGCAACTGGTATTTTAGCCTTAACACAACCCACGCACTGCATTGTGGCAGGCTCAGAGGGATGTACGCTACATACAGCAACTTTTTTATCGCTTTGTATCCTATACCTACAAAAACAGGCAAGTATATGACTGACTTCATAGCAAAGTGATCTTCATTTAAAGATTTGGCGAGACAAATGGCATACCAATCAACCAACCAACCAAGCCTTAATTCCATGCTAGATGGGGTCGGCTAGCGAGACAAATGGCATAATATGAAGATAAAAAATTACTTGCAACAAACTTAAAGTCAATCAATTACATCATATAATAATTCTTACAAGAGATAGCTGCACTATTATCAAATATACAGAAAGAACAGCACCCATACTTGAATGAAGGCATGAATAACACAGCCTAGAGCTTAAATGTCAGCAATCGAAAATGACAGCAAAAGAACTCTCAAAAGCATTACACAGCCCATATCATCAACCATACTTGCGGTAAGGTTATTGGGAAACGAAGTTATCAGCAGGATCTGAGATGTTTGTTCCCGTTTACCCAAGACACGTACCGTATTAAGTTAGAGACAGTCCCTCGTCTAAGTCCAATCAGAAAATTTCACTCCATATTTCTCTAGACATTTCAAGGCATCTTAAAGTAGTTAGCTAAATCATCAAAGCTTCCAAAATTAACACTAATTCCTTCACTCGTAATTATAGCAAACAATCACAAAATAAGTTGAAGAACAAACTGTGGCATGAGTGCACGGAGATGTTCACATATCTTTTCTCGGTCAACATAAGAAATAGTAATATGAATCTGTTCAAAGAACAAAATATTACAAATAAAGAACTAAGAGATGGAAGAGCAAAAAAATAGAATGACAGGAAAAACCGCAAGATACCTTAAATATCTGAAGAAAACAAAAGAAAAAAAACAGTGTCCCCTTCCAGGTTTAGGATATTAAATAAGATCTACCAAGTTCTCATTACCGACTTTTCTCAAATGATAGTTCAAACATAAAAGCGAAGTACCTTCGCAAATAGAAAGCCCAATTCAGAACAAAGTTCGCCAGGACACTACTGCTTAGAGATAACACTACTAATAGTGCTTTATTGATAAAACTCAACTGAAGCACTTCCTTTCCGCATTGAACTATTATACCTTAAATGTAAAATATACTGCCCTCAGAATCCAATAATGCTTAATCCTTTAAGTCATCTTTATATCAACAATTGGTAAGAAAGATGTTGCAAACAAAAAGTTTCTTACATCCATTCTATTTCATAAAATAAAAGGTAAAAAGTCATCCCAATAATTGATCTTGTGCCCCACATAACATACAACACTGACAACTGTATTTCTCGCATGTGTTAAAATAGGTTATCCCTACAGTATTTCAATCCTAGCATTAGTGCACTGCTGTTCGAAGTCCAAATCATTGACACGCCATAATGTGCATAAATTGCTCTGATGATTAACCTGATGTTGCACAAGTTTTCAACAATGAGAATTGCATAGGTTGGGGCACATGGCTATGAACCACAAGGGAAGGACTTTCCTTCGAGAGGTAGGAAAATCATGACTTCGGGTGTGAGTGTTTTATCCAAACAGGATGCACTCCCTTTTTCTTTATATTTTGTTATTATTAATGTATAGCCTCTCCGTATAGTATGCCCTACTCCCTCCTTTTTTTTGTTTTGCGCCCCTTACCTCTTCCTCATACAGGCTTGGGCAGAATGGAAGAGCAAGTACAAGCATAGTAGCATAGCAAAAAATGTGTTCTTTGTCATCAAACTAATATATTTGCTTGCTGTAATTGAAGTTCGAAGTTTCCTTGCATATTATAGATACTCAAAAACTAAAATTTGGGCACGTTCATCATACACAGATTTTGAGCTCCTCAACATAAGTGATAACTCAAATTTTACTCGAAATAAAAAAGAAAGGTTAGCCTGAAAGACATAAATACACCATCTCCATTCATCCTAATAAGGAAGAGAATCCAAACCGCATAAACTAAACAAGAAATTCTAGCCAAAAAGAATAAGGAAAAAGATGAGAGTAAAGATAGGCTCACCACTTATATCTCAAGAAATGACCATCGATAGGGACGGACTCAGGGACATCGTCGGTCGTGACGGCGCCATCAGGTCCCCGTAAAAGTACGTACGGCGTTAACTCGCAACCAACAATAGGGATATCCGACGGGAGGTGCACACGAATCACACTCAGCATTCTTTACGACTCGTCTTTATCCTCACCACACAGGGACTCAATCAACTCCTCGTAACAATTGAAACCAGAAAATCCAGCAATTAGAACTGGGCGGATGTTTGGCGAATCCGTCATTTACTAAACCCGATTTCCAGCCCGCCTTAAGAAGAAAGATCTTGCAGCGAAAAACCAAGAAAGGTCACAGATTTCAGATACCAAAAAGGAAAAGAAAGCAAAGATTCAGGAGTTGAGGGAGAAGGAAAGCAAGGCTGTAAAGAAGAGAACAAAAGCGGAAGCGATTGGTGAGACAATCGAGAGGGAAAGAGAGAAATGAATAGTTGAAACCGTTAGGGTTTTACAGAGGGAAGTAGGAATAAAAGAGAAATGGGGATGGAAATGGTGGAGCCAAAGGAGATGTTATGCTATAATGCTTGTTTTGGCGTTCAATTTATGCGATTTTCTTTCAACATTTCCAATTTCTATTTATTCCGGCTATGAATTATGATATATCAAGTTATTTTCATTATATTTTACTTTGGAGTTTCATTAATGTGGTCACCTATTATAAAAATTCAAATAATTCGTTTGTTAGTTTAATTCATGTGGTATATCACTTTATTGTTATTTGGTATATTTTATAGTGATTTTATTCTTTTTTAACTTTGTTAATCTCATTGTTGAATTGAATCTCATACCATAATTCAATGATCATGAAAGACAAAGTAAGATTAACTTGAAAAATCTAAAATCATTATAGCTCTTACCTATTTATTTATATGTTAATTGTTCATTTAAAAAGATTTCATTATATATCGTGTTGAACGAAATTTTATAAATGTGTATGCTCTATCTATAGGTAAAACAAAACAAGAGGAAAGGTTTTACTAGGTTTTTCAAAGGCATGACGAGTAAGTGTTACTAAAGGGTTTTTAATTATACACTAAAAATTTTCCAGTTTTAAGAAATGTGTATCAATATATCTAATTATGCGTTTCTTTAGAGCCAAAGTGAAATACTAAAATGTAAAGGATATATAGTTAAGGAGATATTACGCAAACAATTAACGTTTGTTCAAACGATGCTTATTCCAATCTAAGTATTATCTCACTGATGATTTTCTTTCACGTACAAGAAATAATTATCTTATTCCCTTCATATCGCCATTGATAATGCTTGTTGCGATCAATAAGATCTCAGTTCCATCTCTCCTCTCCTCTACACATGATTGTGCATTTCTTGCAAGAACGTGAAACATTTCAATGTGTAGAATCCTTCTAATTCGGTCAATTTCGACATGTATTTTATATTTAAAGTTTAACCATACTTAACCAATTTTCTACTGTTGCATCAAAAACACCAGAACAGCCAGACTGTAAAATTTATGCATTACAGTATGTACAATACAAAGAACAATTTATTATTTTCATAAATATGTAGTTGAGAAAATTATAATTACAAACGAAAAATAGGGAAAATTATAAAAAGCTTGGACCACTCATGAAACCAACAAGCTTTCCCTATCGCCCAATCTCTTTCAGATAAAAAATTTTCTATCGAACTGATTCATTGTTCCCATCCCAGAAAAACTTGGGCAAAATTGCACGCATCGAGCATAACCGACACCATACAGAACACACCAAAAGTCATTAGATCCAATGCAAACCAAACCATGAACAATGAATTTCGGTATCAAAAATTTCATCCTCTGCTCCTTAGGGGTAAAAAATTATATACTCAATGAAAACAGGCAAACTAAAATCAGAGTTTAGAGAAATTACTACTAATCCCAAGCACTGGCGACTCCAGCACCATATCCTCCAGCATAGCCACCACCGGGCACCCCATAAGCACCACCACTGCTAGTCCCTCCACCATAATAGTCACCGCCACCTCTATTATAAGACCCCTCTTTCCTAAAGTCACGACCACCGAACCGGCCACCGCCAGACCGGCGGTTCTTGCCACCTCCATATGAGGCCCTTTGGGCGAACCGGGTCAGCCAAGCCGGTACTTCTTGGTTTGCTTCTTGCATCACATCAGCTAAGGGTCTGGCAATTGACATGTTGTTCTCATTGAAGAAAGCGGTGGCAAGCCCAGATTTGCCGGCTCGCCCTGTTCGTCCAATTCTGTGGACATAATCATCGACATCGTTGGGGAGATCGAAGTTGACCACGTGGGCCACGTGGGGTATGTCGAGGCCACGGGCTGCCACGTCGGTTGCTACTAAGATTGGGGTTTTCCCGCTTTTGAATGATCTTAGTGCCATTTCCCTTTCCTGTTTAAGATCAATCGAATTAGTATATGGATATTTGTGGCATTCATGTATTTGTATTTGAAAATGTAAACTGGAATTCACCTGCTGTGTCCTGTCGCCATGAATTGTAGTGGCAGGAAATCCATTAACACATAACCAATGCTCTAAGGAATCTGCTCCCTTCTTTGTCTCCACAAACACTAATGTCAAAGATTGCTGCAGATAAACAATATACTATTACCATATCGAAAATTCCAAAACAAAATACAAACCCTAAAACATGCATATCCTAAACATTCACCCGGCATTTGTTCCTCGGTATTCTAAATTCTGGGGTGAGCTTTAAATTTAAAGTCAAAATGACTAACATGATATGAAGATGAAATTCGAGCATCCCATAACATGTGCGTACACAAATAAAAATAAAAATAACCGTTGATCTACGAAGCAAAAGTAAGACTGAATTCCAACAATCGGCAAAACAAATCTCATTACCTTGCCATTTGTTTCAGTTTCTCTTTGCGCATGAAGAAGGTCCATGAGATGGCTTCTCTTATCAGTTTCATGGACATACTCAACTCTTTGAACGATTAAATCAGTGCTTGAACCAACCCTTCCAACAGCCAAAAAGATGTAGTTTGAGAGGAAATCAGTGGCAAGTCTCTGCACACCAGCCAAATAGCAGAAGAAAAGTTGAAGTTTGCCATTAAGAATGGAGCTTCACAACAAAATTAGTTAAAATCAACAGATCACAGAGGTTGGAACAAATATGAAACCTGTATTTCTTTAGGAAATGTGGCACTAAACAGCATTGTTTGCCTCCTCCCAGGTGGGGGCATGTCCATTTGTTCCACAATCTTTCTAATTTGAGGCTCAAAACCCATATCTAACATTCTGTCAGCCTCATCGAGTGCCAAATATCTAATCATCTGCAGTGATACTCGTGCTCTCTCGAGCAAATCCACAAGTCGTCCAGGAGTAGCAACAAGAATATCAACACCTCTCTCAAGTTCCCGCAACTGTCCAAGTAATAAAGAATAAGAAAACATTGCAGGAGTAAATGAGTACTACTGAAGACACTTCATAGTCTAGCAACAAAGGAAATCCGCTTAGAAAGAAAAAGTCTCAGACGACATAACTCCGTAATTTCTCACAATCAAAGCAAATGGAAGTTAATAGCTACTAGTACTGATCAACCACCCAAGAATCAACCATCTCACCCATGGACTCACTAAAAGAGCTCAAATCAAGAACCAGTTTAAAAGGCACTAATTCTTCAGAGCTCCACCACATAAAACTCCAGTAAATAAGTGGATCAAACAAGCATTGAGAGGCATTTCGTACAACATTATTGCAGCACATCGAATGTATGTCTTAGGTATATTTGAGCTCCTCATTCATAATTTTATACTTAGACTTTAGTGAAGATAAATTATATCTGAACTCCAATTTTAAAGATCCCAACATATTTTTATTTGATGCTTAGAAGTTAAATCCATATAAAAGAAATAAAACTAAGTCCTTGAGCTTATTTGAAATCTAAAAAAACAAAGTCAATTTGCAAACACAGTAGTACTTAAGTGAGACATTAAGGTGCACATGTTTAAAGTTCATGAATAATTAGAGAAATCAACCCACGTAACTCGCACAGTTATGAATAACCTCAAAATTCAAGAGCATTTATTAGCTAGCCAGCGGTTCCACAACATTTTCATAGACGAACTTGAAGACAAGCTGCAAATCAGAAATCCAATGACTGGGTCAAGATAAGAAAACTTATTAAGACCTACGGATAATAGTGGAAATACAAACAGAGACTTGAATGAACATCTCAACTCCACCATAGAAGGAAAAATTTTGAGCATATTCTCAATACAGGGACAAAGGTGAAACTTAAAAGAAAGAAACCGGAGCAGTACAGAAGAACAACTAACAAGCAACAAATAAGCTGCCCCAAACAATGAACTAAAGTAGAATCAGCCATTGAGTTTACAGCATCCAAGTCATTGATGTACAATCCCTTTGTGCTTAAAGAATTATTAGAGAATGGCAAGCTCAATTCGCATACATGCACACGAGAAACAGAATTTTAAATCTATTCAGTATGCGCCCTAATTTATTTATTTTTCTAGACAAAATAAAATGCAATCCATATTCACAGACCCGGAAACGGAAGTGAATTGCAAAAGAAAAGGGATATTTTCCCTATACATCAATCTTCTCAGTCAAGTTTCAAAACTTCAGAAGCAACCATGACCTCTAATTCAAAGAGAAAAACTTTGAAAGGAAACAATAGCAATTCTGCTCGTAACGTTATTTTCCTCTCTCCTATGAAGAATACTCTTAGCTACATTCTCACTTTCTCATATAACAAAATAATTAAACAAAAAAAGGTAGATAAGCCTGTACTAAGATGAATTTGAGAAGCCCAAAGAAAACAAATAAAAAAACATACCTGCTGGTTTATTGGTGCTCCTCCATAAGCAACTACGACCTTAACACCAGTTTGATAGGAAAATTTCCTGGCTTCATCATGTATCTGCAAATACAAAGTAATATAAACAAAAGATAGCCATATCGGGAAGTTTCATAATCAAGAAATGCATGTCTAGTCATATAATTCATACCTGACATGAGAGCTCCCTTGTAGGAGAAAGAATGAGAGCAAGGGGAAATACAGTCCTAGGCCCACGAGGCCTCTGTACAAATTGATCACGCATAATGCCACTAATAATCGGGAAGCAGAAGGCAGCTGTCTTCCCTGACCCCGTCTGTGCACAAGCCATCAAATCCCTTCCCCCAAGTATTATTGGGATAGCGTTGCGCTGAACTGGAGTTGGTTTCACATACTTGCACCTCCTAATATTATTGTTCAATGCCTCGCCCAAATCTATCTCGGCAAAAGTATTCACCGGCGGCGGCACATTGTCCCCGCTTGTTTCCACCGGAATATCCTCATACGCATCAAAGTTAATGCCGGAATTCTCTTGTTCGTCAAATGCGATCTCTCCATCCCCTGCATCATCGCCAAATG